>JAQFYT010001412.1:0-16604 GCA_034694925.1 Ceratophysella denticulata
ATGTAGCGGTAAGTGCCGTGTAGCGGTATTGGTCGTGTAGCGGTAAGTGCCATGTAGCGGTACAGGTCGGATCCCGAGCCAATTTACCTGTAATAAATTCTAGACTTTTACAAAAATATTTCAGTGGCTGTTTAATTATCTAGCAAATCTAAGTTTTGATTTCTAGCCTACTAAATATTCGTGACCTGGTCATTTAGCCGATACAAGCCCTAAAGATTATGCCGCAAGTACATGTACAGACACATTATTGTACAAAATTGATTAATTTGGTTTGTGTATCCAGTGTATCTCTTATTTGGGACCGAAATATGCTACATTTGAAGAAATAAATATGGTAAGAAACACATGGTCTAATTCGTAGAACATATGCTGTATGGTCAAACTGTGCTCATGTTATGGATTAAAATGTGATCTATAGGTACTTATATGTTTAAATTATGTAGTCCAAAATATTTACCATATTTTAAATCGACCTTTAACCGTAACTTAATCTAACCAACATATAAACCTTAAAAAATAAGGTGTCACCCAAAATAAAATCATTTCCGTTAGCTCTCTCATTCTCAATTTGGATCAATCTGTAACAATATGCGACAGCTAAGGTGAAAGTGCACTCAATAGATGGTTCAAAATATTCTCATTTGCTCTTTGGATATATTTAATAGTATTAGTCAAGTACCTAGATTGAACCCTCTACGACTGATAACATCATATTTTAGATTAATAAATTTTTAGAACATATCGAGTTAAATAAATTTTAGCAAATTTGCCTATATTAGCTGAATCATAAGCTGAATTCATGTCCAACCCTATCTAAGCCCTTGTCCAGGGTACTATATATACTAAACACATAAAAATTCAAGCAAGTTTCCATCCTTAAAACGCAACGTAGTAGGTAGGTAAGTCTGTTTAACTGTTTCCTATATTTATATTCAATTCTCCAGAAAGTCTGCTGGGTTGAACGAGACAAACAGGCTCTTCTGGTGCTTTGGTATAGCTTTTAGAATCTCATGCACAGCATCTTTAGCATCAACAACCCTTTCCTCCCCAGTGAGTTAGTGTGTGTGTTGATGATGTGCGGGGATGAAGACGAAGACAACTATTTTTTTTTGTCTTTCTCGGAACAAGATGAACTGCAGAAGAAAGATATGCATACGAAGACGCACATACACGACTTAAGGCAGTTCTCATTTCTATGATTTTGAATTTTTGTGGCTTCTCGTAATGTTATAGCTAATGGAGGCAAGATATGTGATAGACTGATGACACAACTGTAATCAGACGTACCTATATTGTAATGTCGATGGAAAGCCAAGTTGATGCTAAAATTAGGTAGGTAGGTAAGTATTTGAATTCAATTTTGCACAGACTGATTGATGCAAACTGATATACTTAACTCGGTTAATTGGTAACTAGGTATCCACTGACAAATCATACGTCTGATTTCATGGTTTATTTGCAACGGCGGTACTTAGCGTCATTACACTACAGTATAGGGTGTTCCGGGTTTATTAGTACACTTTTCAATGCTCAGAACCCCATATTCAATCATTCTGTAGTGTAAAGATGATCATGACCCTGTTTCAAATGTATTATTAGCTAGCTATTGCCTAAGTTATTAGCGCCGGAATTTGACGTCATCGAAAAAGTCGTTAAGGGTCACAGATGAGCATTCAAAAGTGTAAAAATAAACCTGGAACACCCTACTGTAAACCAAGTTTTGCCTAAAATTACCGCATTACCGCGCCAGTATTCAAAACATGAGAATAGCCTTAAGAGAAAAAATGCTAAGTGGACGTTGTTGTTAGTTGTTCCTCTATCTCACTGACTATGCAATGCAGTCGGGAGAAAATCTGTTTCTGTTTCTACTTCTTGGAGAGAGAACGCGTAAGCTATCATCAAGTCCCATCTTCGAGAGACGAAAAAAAAGTCCAAATTACAGGACATGGATTTTCTCTTACTTCAGTCTCTCCATTTATCTCCGAAAAGAAGTCGGAAGATAAGTGTAGTGTATTCCAAAAAGTATTCCTTCTAAAAAATAATTTCAAATGTCTCGCCGTGGGAATGACACACAGGAACAGGAGGGAATTTTTTTTCTCAATTTACCAAACATCAATTGCACTCCAATTTTCTGGGTGAAAATGCATAGGTAATAATAATAGATTTCTTTAATGTTCGATATTCGTTACGATTGTTACAAAGTACAAGGTACAAAGTAGAGTCAAATCATAAGGTTGAATGTTGAATTCGAAAAATACAAATTCAAGCTGGAATTATCGTCATTACCCCCGAAAAACGAAACCTGTATTATTTTCGTAATGATCCCTTATGAACTTCTGATACGTACACATGCTATTATTGATCCTGACTGCAGTTTACCTTTACCGGTATTATTGGAATCGGAATCGGAGGAATCAAAAACTGAACCTATTATTAAACCCTGTATGCAGTTACATAGGAGCCGACAGAAAACATATAGGTACCCATGAAATCGTGGAATGTTGTATAAATGCACTTATACTGTATAATGCACTTATTGTGTAGAATTCCAGTCCAATCCAATCCACGATTTCGGCCCATTAGCATAATGAACTCTCAATTGTGGAATCTGGAAAGGTTTGACTGCGACCTGACTTGTGGCTCTGTAGCTACTTTCCTTATCAAAATACCGGTTCCCTTATAAGGACGCCTTTCGACTTCGTCGACATTGTCGAACCCAAGTGTCACTTTCAATTTTTTATTCGTAGTCAATTCCTATCCCTTATGCCTGGCTGCTGGAACCTTGGTACTACTGAAACTGAAATAACATAGTGTGCGATCCCGTTACCCGCTTTTGTCTTGTCTTTGGGTTTGGTTTGATCAACGTGGATCGCAAGCAATGACTGAACCTTGGCTTGGACCAAGTCGGGCGTTGACAAATACCAGAAGGAGAAGCCGAGTCAGTCAACTGTAGGAAGAGTAAGTAAATAAAAAAGAAACTCTTCGGGTTTTTTTATGTATATGCCTGATTCCATATGTGTGGATGTGTGTGTGTCATTTCCTTTTGTGTCCCCTGTCAAGACGGGTGACACCTTCAAGTCCCCAACTCGGAAGGAAGAATGTCTATTAGCGTCCCCACTTAAGAAAAACTAAAGTCAACAACATTAAGATTCAGTTGAAAAAACGAAATCTTTTTTTTTTAAATCTCGTTTTCATGAAATTAACACTAATTATTCGGTAATTGGTTTGTAATGTACAGTACAGTATATATGGCCATGGCGAAGAAAATTGCTCAGAAGTAAATATCGCGTCCCAGCTAACTAAATTTACCTTCACGCAACGTTAACAGATGCTGATGCTATTTAGCCAAAAATAGAAATCTGTGAAGCATTATCGGAACTCGGAACCAAAACAAGCCGTAATTCTCAATTCTCTATGTAAATGCACTAAACTGGAAGGAAGTTCCAAATCCGAACCAGCAGCATAAACATTCCAAAAGAGTTAGTTTAAAGATTGTGTATCAGAGTACACATGAAATATCACCCAGTCACTTTATTCGGAGAAAATGAAATCGGGTAAACTGTGCTGTACGCCACCCGACACCACCACAAAAAACCGGGTAGAGTAAAACTATAACTATGCAAGTCAAAGCCGGAGTGCATCAAGGAAGCTCTCATCTTCAGAGCCCATCGAAGGCCTAGTTCTGTGTACTTCCTACATAGATTCAGTGAATAGTGAATGAGTATCTCTCGACAGGAGGGATTTGGAGAATGTCGGGAGGCTTATTATTATTGGGTAGGCGCCAGGTCGGTAATACATTATGGACATTAGGCCAAACTCAAGTCAGGGCAGAAGCAGGAAAACCGGGTATCTGGAATGAAGGGGAAAGTCCCCGAGAAAGTGCTGCTGAGGGCAAAAGCCCAAGCCAAGCCAAGCCAGAGCGGCACCCGGAATCCCGGCGTCAGTCGCGACACGAGACTTCCCTATATATTCCGCATGCAGTTTATATACGGAGGCCACGGCCTAAGAGCATTTAAGTAAGTCAAGTCAAGTCAGGCACGGGCTGCGCCGACCTGGCGCCGCATGTCATCGCCTTACTCCCGCAACCCTGACAAGTGACCCCGATTAAGCGGAAAGTAAAGCTATATGTCAGCTATATGTGCTTCAGTGAATCGAAGTATGTACAAAAAACTTGCCGCTGAACGCTGAGTTCAAAGCACTGCCGTACATATTAACCGAATTTTGACTGGTTCCGACCGGAAGCATTTTTATTATATAGAAATTATCTATCGTGTAAACCGTACAACGACAACTTTGCCTAAAAACGGTCAAAATCTAATGTAACGTTACTGAAACCAGTTAGTTGTACATCTAATGATTTCATCTATAATCTATAATACCTAACTATTATTGACATATATACTATATAGGTAATGCATATAATTGTCATTATCAATTTAATTTCAATCGGTAAATAAAACTTAATGCTTAACGTGAGTGTAATAATACATGGATCATTCGGTTACTCTCGTATCTAATAAAAGCTACCAAACTGTACACATCGTGATGATACTTAAACTTCGGTACTTACTGCCAAAACAATACCATTGGCACGAATTCTCCCGAAAAATGCTACTTTCCGCTACAGATATTACAGAACATTGCAGAAAAAAAAACTGTTGGAAATTATTGTCATTTCCGAAACTTGGTTGGATAGAATCCGAAGAAAATCTCGTTCATTTTTTATGAAAACAAAAAAATAGTATGGCACCAGTGACAACGAGGACATGTCTCGCCGCAAAGGCGGCTTCGTTTTTTCTTCTGTTTCTGATTCTGGGGTTCTCTCAGTTCAGTATCCTTCGTGCCTTCGTTCGTGCATGGTGTCTTCCTTCCTATTCCATATATCCTACCCATTACAACAAAAAATATACCCAAACTCGATTTTTGAGTCAGTTGAGTAATCCCATGAAAAGAAGTCAATTTTTCTCTCATGCCAATGTAGACATAAGCCCAGTGAAACCAAACCACAAAAATGAAAAAAAACGCCAAACGCTTTGATTGCGGCGGCGGCATTCCCGGCGTTCCAGCTCATGGAAATTAAATTTCAATATGAGTTGTTGGACATAGGGCTGGACATGGTATTAGCAAAATGTTGAATGTGGGAAAAAGTAAATTTCTGTGGTCGACGGAAGATTGAGAAAATGATGAGAGAATGAGTCTTCATCTTCTTCGTCCCCTACCACCATCATTACACCACCATTCACGTTATTCCGGAATAATCATATTTTCTAATCCCAGTCCAGCGTCTCCGCGGCTTCTTCGGTCGTGAGCCGCCTGCCCTATCATTATGCTGAGAAAAGAATAGGGGGATGCATATTCGAGGCCTATATTCAAAGTACTCGTTATATTCCTATCCGGTTCAGAATATTTGAATCTCAGTCGGTCAGCCAGCCTGGCACCGGCGGCATCTACGCGTCCGGAACACAGACCAGCAGGGTTGGAATTGGAAGTTGGTATCAAATTTTGAATGATAAAACCGAATTTATACAGTAAATCTAAATCACGTCGTGTGTCTTGTCCGGGCTTATAACAAACTATGCCCGAATTCAACCTGCGTCGTCTTAAAACGTACAGCCTTTGATTTATTAATCGGAATATATTCCAGAAGAAAAAATTGAAATTACTCAACCCTGCCATAATCACACTACTCGGGTAACCGTGACTATTTGAAGCGTCGTCACCGGCGCCTATGACCACACTCATCCATATGCTAAGCCTGGGCTCACTGTCCCACTCTACAATTCCGCCCCAGCTTATGAGCACCAATTTCCCCCGACGGAAAATTAGTGTCATGTCGTGACACACGGAGTCATCGTCAAGTCACATTCACATCCTCTGCAATCATCCCCATCCGCTTTCCCTACACGCCTTGGCGACATCCTAATGGGACACAGAGCTGTGTTTAAGACTTTTGCTTGTAGGGTCCGCCGAGCAATTAGGGTCAGTCAGCCAATACGGTACTTACTAATATATAATGTGATCACGGGGTCGCGTATATATTCCTCAATACCAAAATAAATTGGTTAGACTAAGGTTAGAAAAGCATATGCGATCCCAGGAACGCCAAGCTACTCAGGAAAATGCATATTGGAAAAATGAGGTAGACAATACAAAATAACAACAGAGGAAGCAGATGGTAGTCAGTCAGTCAGTCAGTTCATTTTAATCCTAATAAAAGGGCTTGAACAAACAGAATAGTGCCCGTGTAATGTGTGGGCAAGGATGAGCTAATTGAGGGTGAGCGGTCCAAAAGGATTCCTTTAATGGGCTCCCAGGTACTTCAAACAATTTTCGTTTTCCTCGGCATGGCTGCCTTCGGCTCCTAGACCAGGCCACTAGTACAACTACGTGAACCCTAATTATTTTAATGCCAGGCTTACGGAAATCGGTACGACTTTTATAGTCTGTTTGTTAGATGTATAGAATTGAAATTCGTTTATGTATTTTCATTTTCTACTCTTCAATCAGGATTTCTTCACTAAAATTATCAATTTTTTTTTTAAATTGGGGCGAATTTAGCTCGGAGGAGTATTGATTTGAAATACAAGTCGACGGGTAGGGCAGAGGTTAGGTTTAGGTAGTTTCTGCTTCCAAGTCAAAATAGGAACTTAATCATTCGCTATTTATCTTGATACCGTTATAACCGAACCGGTTCGTATGCGGTTTTTGCTAATTAAACACGATTAGTCAAGCTAATCAGAATGCGTTGATTATGGAATCTGGACCAAAATTTAGTGCTTTTTTTAACGGTGTACTTACTCGTAAACATTGCTAACCTGCTGCATTGTCAAATTACCCATTAATTGGAAACGCTCCAAGACGGGTGAGAGTCATTTGACATTTTCAGAAGAAAAAAAAATCTGAACTTAAAATTAATTACACCATTGAAAAGAGCGCCGAATTCCGGTTTAAGATCCAATAATAATCAATTTCGAATTTGCTTGATTATACTGTCTATTTAATCGCCCCTGTTCTGTACCTGTACCTGTGCCTTGAATAAGATTAAATCTAAAATTATTATTAGAATGTCAAATGTGTAAAACGCGAGCTGGCTTATTATAACCTCAATTACCCGATGCGATAAAATTTTAACTATGATGGATGAGAGACTAGTTTTTTTTTATTCCAAATTTATTTCCAGTCATTACCACACATAGCTTTTAGTGCCCACTTTAAAGCAAACATGGGGACTTTGGAGAGAGCGGAATAAATAATACATAGGAGCCCAAGAAGAGATTTGAAGGATATATGTAGATGTAAGATGTCTACTGCCTAGTCATTAACTCATCACAATCAGTGTTATGGCTTTTATTACGTCGGGTCCTCTTAAGGGTGCCCTTAGAATAAAAGCGGCTTATCTTATGTCAGCGAGAGTGCTCTGGATTTTCCATGGACGAAATTGGAGTATGATTCATTTTCCTTGTCAAAAGTCTCAAATTTTCAACCTTGGTGGCATCATAAATAATTAAAATAATTTGAGCTAATTGAGCTGAGCCCAAGTTCAATTGAAATGTGAGCACTTTCATTCCAACTGTATAAAACTTTGTTCTGTGTACCGATTTTTATATTTATATCGGACAAAATCTGTTGTCAAATGCT
This sequence comes from Ceratophysella denticulata, assembly GCA_034694925.1. Classification (NCBI taxonomy): domain Eukaryota; kingdom Metazoa; phylum Arthropoda; class Collembola; order Poduromorpha; family Hypogastruridae; genus Ceratophysella; species Ceratophysella denticulata. Next base: position 7,639 of record JAQFYT010001412.1, read on the forward strand.
GGCAGGTTATATTTGCACCAAAACCGCGAGCTCGAGTGTGACGATGGATAATTCTAATAAAATCTAACATGAATTAGATCATTTCGACCAAAACCTCCAAAACGAACACATTTTCAGCGCTTTTCTTTTAAAATTCGTATACCAGATTTTGGCATAAATCAGCTTGCCTAAAATTACGCGAAATTATATACCCGAATAACAGCGATAAAAATGGAAATAATCCACAATAATTATCCTCAACCCAATGCTTAACTTTATTACCAACCCTTTGAGTAAAGTACCTACCTATGTGCATTCCCTTCCCTTGTTTTGTAGAAAAATGTCGTTATCCTTCATTTTTGCACATGGAAAACAAAGACAGATTTTTATCACACACTAATCCTGCTTTGGAGGATACCCACCTATCTCTTTTATGACCTAGGTTCTTCCAAGACCCAAGAAAAATATAAGCGTGTGTAAATCAATGCATGTCAAACGCCAAACCTCAAAGGTACATGTATGTACACAACATTACTGAACGAGGTACCAGGAGAGAAATAAACTTCAAATTACTACCATACCACGGTATTTGCACTCAGTCCAGGTCCAGTCAACAATCATCGCATAAATATTTTGGCTTTTCTGCCAGGAAAAAACGAGTGTAGTTAAAGTTAACTAGGTGGTACCCAGTTCAATAAAATAGTCAGAGAAAATTTCTTACATTAGATCAGTTCAGTTACAGACAAGATTTTTTTAAGTATCAACAATCCACCTTTTTAACCATGTTGTTGCAGCTTTTCGTGGAAAAATCATCCAGAGGAATATTCAACAAAAACAAAAACCTTTTTTTAAAAACCCTTCAAAACTATGGCTAATTTACCCTTTTTCGTTAATAGATAAGGTATACAGAGTTTACGATTTACGATTACAGCTAAACCAAACGGATGACCAAGCGAAGAAATACAATTTTTATTGACAGGCTGCTGGCTGCTGACAAACAATGAGAAATCAAATCGGCTAACAATAAGAGTAACAATACCCGTGTAATAACATTGTTGCACCGTACGGCTAACCTATTGTTGGCTTTGTTGAATTAACGCGTTAGCGTACTTTGTGTTTTAACGTAAACATCCGTAATTAAGCAATTAATTACTTATACCTGTGACCCTTGGACCTTGAATATTAATATTATCGTATAAGTATCACCATCAACCGTGACCTAACCTTTGTGCCATATTGTAGTTAGGTCACGCATTTCTTCAAAGCTTTTTAAGCGACAAATCAGATGCAAAATATCAAAAAAATTAAAAATCTTACTTGATAATTGTTGAAATCCGAAGCGACCGTGTAAATTGACTCGTCAAGTCAAGATCTGGAAGCTCGTGGTCGTGGCAGGAGCCCAGTACCTACTTGATCCCTCGTGCTGACACGTAGAAGATGCAGACGTATAGAAAAAGAGTGTATTATTTCAAGACACCGGTGTGGTGTCTCAGTAGGGGGGACACTTCACACTCTGCCTTTTCAATTAGAGATTAGATTAGACGCCGAAAAGGATGCTCCTTTGCCTTCTGTTGTGTCTTGTGTCTATGTGGACTTCTTAGGGCTTTATGTATAGCAGTGTAAAGTGTAAATAGAATCCATAAAAAATAAAGCCTTTTATTTTAACGCTTTTGACTTGACTGGACCCACTTGACTAAAGGCACTACTGTTGTTTTGTTCCAGAGATAAATCATTCACACACAAGAGAAATGGGTTCCGGCCGAGACCTGAAATGGAGAGTAAAAGTCAGAGTGTCAGCACTTTAATGTGGAACGGAATTTAGTAAATTGCTTATAATATAATGCTCCGACCACTTAGCGGACACTAATTTATCAAAATGACCCTAAGTAGGTTTTTTGGATGTAATTAATTAACCTAAGAAAAAACGGAGTCGTCAGCTACCTAAGCGGCGTTGGTTTATTTTATGGGTCACGGACACATGACACCGACACCGACACTAATTTGTCCGTAGCGTCCAAACGTTAAAATCTTATTTTAGCAATTGACCCATCGGACTCAGCTTTTGTCAAACTGCAGCTGGCACTGCTTATTGCTGTGTAGAAAGAATGCTGCAAACAGTAAACATCCAGCGATTTTATTGACACGTGCAAATATTTATTGAAAATTAAATAACGCTTTTATTTCGGCCTTGTCACGTCGTCGTCTCCCATTTCGCGTCAAATTTCACATTGCGGATGAGTCATTGTCATTGTCTTTTTGTCATACGAGCAAGTGTTTATCTCTTAGAAGACTCGGTAATACGAAGCCGCTGATATTGGGCTTCTGAGATATGGCATTCGTAATAAAATAGTAATTAAATTATTGTCTCTACACAAAAATAAGAGTTCGATCTACCGCATCGAATTTCAGCCGTCAGACGCCGCATATGTCACCTCACCACCATAACACCGTCTTAAAAAATACAATTAGAAACGTTAAATTATCTTCTCAACAAATTACCTCTACGGTAACGTTGTGTTGGTTGGGTTAATGAACGACCCTATGGCTTTATGAGAGTTTAGTTTATTTTTGCCTATTTTTAGCCATAGGTGTCAACAATTTGCGTCGCAATTTCAATTTCCAGTACTTTGACCGTTTTTTTATTCAGCATAGCCTGAACGGTTGATCGACCGGTTGGTTCTGTTGTGGTACTCTGAGGTTGCATGTGCGAACTAATTTTTAGATCGCACACTTGATGTACCGCTAATTTGAGTTTTGTTAGGTTAGGTTGTCCCAAATACTCTAATCTGATGTCAAATTGGAAGTTTACGTGTTTAACCTAACCTAACAATCACTATAATTAACGCTAATTACTTAGTGTGCACTCTGAGGGTTGCAGCTTGCCTCCGTGACCTGACTGACTGCGTTTTATCTAAAAATCTAAATTCTAATCAAAAAAAAAAAAAAATTCTAATCTAATTTTATATTAGAATATCAAATATCAATGATATATATAGGTATCATTTCATGACACATTAATTTGACAATTTGGTATATTTTAAATTATAATACATTGTGCGTGCATGGGAACACTGTTCAACGTACACGAATACATGAAATTCTTCCCAATATTTCAACATATACTTCCATTCAAACTCAACGAATTTAAAGCAAATATTAACATTGACAAATAATAAGTGTCAAATGGTCAAATCTATCCAATGTACTTGAAAAAAGTCAGCAGCACTTGAACCTGAAATCTTGAACTTACAATTCCAGTTTCTAGGATTCCAGTCCAATAATCCAGATTCAATAATAGACGCAGACACCCAAACAAATCCGGCAGACTCACGAAATTCCAGTATTACAAGACCAAAGACTTGACAGGCAACCGGACAGAACGAGTTCTTATTCATGCAAAAACGCACCGCATACTGTATTCAGAATTCGACAATAATCAGCGCATTAAAAAAAACTCGAAAGTAAAAGTAAACAAACCAAAAACGACCACTTTTGACTTTCACTGTTTCACTGTGAGTCAATGTCAGAAGTCAGAAATAGACCGAATTGAAAATTGAAATTCAATTCCAATAGACAGCCGCACGCACTCAAACTCAAAACTCAAAGGCAATAACTCAATAAGCTAATATGCGTCCTCACGTGTATAATCTCAGACTACCTTTATTTGCACGGTTTAAGATAAATGTGATTCACAAAACGTTTCATTTGCCAATTCTGAACGTATTAATAGACGTATAGAAAGGGTTAGATATGTAAACAAGGCTAAATCGTGTTGAATCCTGTAGTGTTAAAGTACCAAGTACCTACTTAGTGTGACACTACTGACTTTGTGACACTACTGAGGCCGGAGGATGGTTGGTCCGTGGCTGTCGGGCGACGAGTGACAGGGTGTGATGACAAGGGGCCGGGAAGTGATGGGCTGAGAACAAAAGCCTAAATGCCTTGATAATGGAGAGGGGATCACAGGGGAATTAGGGAGCCTCAAGGAGTCACAATACAATCATTCTTTCCACAAAATGAGTCCAGACGGCACACAAAAAAAAACTGGTTCCGGGTCACTTCCTACCCGACAAATTGTAAAATGCCTTATTACCGTTTTGTCACTTGTCCGTGTACTACATAATGTACTATCGTTTCGTAATTCATGCACATATTCATATTATTTTGTAATTCGTGGGTGTATTAAGTATTACGGTTTCGTAACATCTAATTTCACAAGGTTAGGTTTTCTTAAATGGTCGCGTTGGAGGTTCAGGCACTTGAAAAACGTAATCCAACTTAATCCAGTTAATCGAAATACCGACTGCGATAAAGTTTTCGGGATTTCGGATGATGTGCATAGGTTAGTACCAATTTGGTCGCGTTAGACGCACATGTTCACCGAATGGCGAAATTCTAAATGTTGAATATAAAATATTGTAAATAATTTGCTTCAGATGCTGGCTAGGCTATAAAAACAAGGAAGCCTGAATAAATGGTTGTATATAGAAAATCAATCAGTTTCCTCTCGGCCAGGAAAGGTTAGGCTAGGGTCTGTGTTTATTCCGTCGATTAACATTGGCTAAAGCATTGCTATTTCACATTCAACTTTCCACCGTTTTATGATAAATGATAAAGCATTTGAATTTTAAGGTAATAGCAGGTAATAGGATGCCTGTGGTGTCGGGCTGGTTTAAAAGTTTAAAAAAAGTTAAAGTGATAAAATTAAATTAACCTTGGCTTTATCATTAAGAGTGCAGTGAAAGCCTATGCCTTACCCTTAACCTCAGAGTGTGTTTTAATCCTATGTATGTATATCGCTTATACGTAGGTATAAGCACAAATTCCATGCTTTATCATTATACCATTCATTAAGCTGCAACGGGAAGTTGAATGCTTTATCAAAATAAAAAATTCACACGCTTTAACATAACACCAAAACAAATGAAGCCATAAAATACATCTGAGGTATGTGTAGCAACTAATAATGCATTTATATAATTTTAATAAACGACCGTCAAATTGGTAAGGAACAAATGGCAGATGTCCAATTGAAAACGCAAGATGAGAGACCAATAGACCCTTTTCCTGAACCCACTGACACGCGGTAACAAGTAACAATGACGACGGCTAGCCTGGTTTCTTAGCGGCTGCGGCTGGATCAGGCAGACACTCAAGTCAAGATTTCAAGATCCAATCCAATCCAGGCCATAGGGTAGTGTGTAGTATTTAAGCTTAATTTTACGGATTGAAGTCAAGGGTCTGAGGTCTGCTTGGTGCCTGGGTCGGGCCGGTTTTCTTGAAATAGAGCTCCTAACCGGCCAGGAGGGCTCCGTTTCCTTCAGCTGCTGGATGCTAATGCTACTATTGACACTGACCCCTGACGAGACACGCGTCGTTGGGCTCCGTGACCAATGACCACATCGGCTATATCTCATCGAGGTTTCTTGACGGTTTTTAATTATCGTATTATTTTAATCAAACAGGTAAAAGTAAAAAGTAACCCATTTTTTGGTAATACAAAAATTATAGAATTTGGCTTGCATGACATAAGGCGGACCTGCCATTAAGTACACCACGCCTTCTATAAGTGTCATTTTCATATCCAATAAATAACTAGACTGCTTGGTGCTACAGAGTTCGAGATAATTGCTATTTATGATGTTATTCTGTATAAGTTTATCAGGATATTTACCTAGCTAATATTTAGCAAGAACTAAAGCTAATCTTTGAGCATTTACTGAATTCTACAGTGAAGTGTTGAAATACCACTTTTACGTTGTATCTCTGTGTAAGCTAATGTCAATACAAATCTTCATTGTGTTCAGTGTCAAATGCCGATACAGTCACGATCAATAATTTTCCCCATGGAAAAATTGTAACGTGTTCCGTCGCTAATATATCTATATGCTTTAAGACATTCACTGTGCAAACATTAATTTTAACTTCAGCTAATAGTATATGCGCGTTAGGTACGTCGTGGGAGGTCATTTACACTCATGGAACATCGATTGTTTGTGCTAAAGCAAATAATTTGCTGATATAAAAATAAAATAAGCTGAATTGAGGTTTCGTCAACTTAATGTTCTAAATGATTTAGATGTTTATTCCTTTGTTCGGTTTCGGTCTACTAAAAACACAATGGAATGAAACTAGTCAATGTGAACACCCAGGTGTTTCAATTCAATACGGTCAAATGTACACGAAAAGTGCTGAATCTTGTGAATGAACGGATATACACAGTATTCATTCTTGGAACCGGAAACGAAGCCGACAGGTTGGGCAGGTGAAAGAAGTAATCATTCTGTCACACGACACTCCGTCACCACGTCACGTTACGTTGCATGCTTGGCGGTGTTGTACGGTAGTATGGGCAACAGACCAGACTTCCTTGCCTGACCCAAAATATAGTAGCTACATGTATGGTCTGTTATAATAGGTACATACATACTGTAATTTTCATAAAATATCAATTTCAAACCCTCAAAACACGGTTAAAATAAGAGTTTCCACTATTGTTCAGAAAAATGTAGGTACTTGACATTGGTATTTTACATATAAAAATTGTTTAAAAATTGTGGAAAAAGTGACTCTCGGAGTATTTTTTGTGTCTGTCGAATTATTGGTCTTGGTCTAATGCATTTTCCCTGTTGGAACTCACGCGATAGGAGGGCTTTTGACAGGAAATTGGGCTCATTATCATTAGTGGATGGGGTGCATACCAATTAGTTCTCTTGTTAGGTATATACGTATGGGTAGGGCAGGACCCTGGAATTGAGGCAATTTTAATCAAGCACTCTCCAGTCCTGCCAGACCTCTATTATCTCTACCACTTAACCCCCGTCAATATTCTAATTTTTGTGAACATTTTGAAGCTGAAGCTTGGGAAAGTCATAGTGGAAACTGTAAAGTACGCTCGAAAAGGACATCGCACTAAGTTAATAGGACCTTTGACACATGGACATCATTCACAATATAATTTTGCTATAATTAATTAATTCTAGAATACAAAAAATTAGCTATCTGTATTATTCATAATATTCGTTTTTAAATGAAAAAAACTTTAAAATGCGCAATTCGACTTTAAATCTACGATTTAACTGCGACCAACACTCAACATGGATGACCGAACGGAATATTGCAATTTTTCCCAGGCAGCCATTTTCTTCAACTGTCAATGCCCTACCAAATTTAAATCAACCGAGTTAGTCAAGCTTATGATTTCTCACCGACAAAATATACTGACGTACGACGCTTCTCCCAAAAACAATGTCACCACTGGAATTACCAATACTTTAAATCCTGAAAATTTGACAGTTCGTTAAAGTTCATAGAGATTTCAAAGTTGTTGGGATCATTCATAACCTCAACTGTTAATCGTTGAGTTTTTATATTTATGTTAAGAGTTATGTCGAAGTCACCTATCTGATTTGTTGAATTTGTAAAGATTTTACCAAATCTTTAATAAAAACTGTGAATGGGGTTCAGAGGTTTTGACCAAAACGGTTGCCAATTCGGAGATACTTTTGAACACATAATCAGTTGCATTATTTTTGGAACAAGCCTCATATAATTGAAAAAAATTTGGCCGAATATACTGTATTCATCCAAAGCTTTGCGAAAACTAAAACAACTTGTACAAGGTACAAGGTTATTGCTCATTACGTTCTAAATGCTTGTTACTGTTCAAACGAACTTTGGTAAAATTTGGCGCTATGTACGCCCCTCATTGACTGAGTGCGACGTCCTTTATTCAGCATATTCGGGTCTTATCAAGAAAGCGTAAGTGAGAAAGTCTATTTAAAAAATGTTTTAAAATGAACTTCAGAGAATGGACCTTGTTTTGGTTGAGAGTGTTTGGGAGATAATAATAAATATATTCCAGAAGAAGGGAACTAATTCCAGTTTTCCACTTTAGTCCAAGCTGAGATATCTAAGAAGGGATAGTTAGTTGATAGTTGTGACTCTGTCTGTCTGGCTGGCTGAGAAAGCCGTTAAAAGGAATTCCATTTTGAAGACAGAAGAAGTTAAGTTGTGTAAGAATAAGAAATACACTTTGAGTGGAGAAGGAACCTGAGGGTTCCAATTCCAAGTTCCAGGCCACGTGTGAAGTCCCCATTAACTGTTTTAAAGTGAAAATTCTTGTCATTTTCAAAAATCCAGGTGGACTGGGTGATAAAATAAAAATAGGGAGAGCTAATGGAATTGTACGTCCAGATGAAACCTAATGTCTTTCCACTTTCGGCAGTATATTTAATACATACAATACAGATACAGATACGATACGTACACTGCCAGCCAAGAACGATAGTGTTTCTGTCTTCCCGCATGTAATGTTGTGTGTATTTGTTTTTGTTATTATATTAACTCATATAGGGTAGGTACGGGCACATATTTAGTAATGCCGGAAATGCAGGCAAAATTTGCCAATTACGCCGTCCAAATGAATTTTCTATAGACTAGACAGTACAACTGTTCCAAACCGCGAGTGGTTAGTAGTTCTGTATGGGTTGAATTGTTGCCATTATTTTTTACGAATAAATGTTAGAATCCGACCCCGAAATCGCAAATTGGTCTAAATGAAAAAATGACGACAGCCCATTGCGATTTTATCTGAGTTCCTAATTAATTCTTTCGTAACCTAACCTTAGTTATCCAAGCTGGATGTACCCATTTTAACAAGGATAGGGTAGTTTATCATAGTGTGGCCAAGAAAAATTAGTAAAATTTGTTCAATAAAATATAATAAAAATCCTCGTTCTAAGCTATATCCTAACAAATCTAATATTCGCACATAAAACGTTGTGTTAAATTAGGTTATGATACGTTTAGGTTGTGTTTTCGAGTACCTATTCCCCCTTTCAAACCTATATTTTGGGCATTAGCTGTTTTCGGGCTCTGATCCTAACATATACATAGCTGACTATTAAAGGGTGGCATTTTTCGATGCCACGAAAAAATAGAATATGCCATAAAAAAGAAGACTTTTGCAATAGGAAATGGAATGC
>JAQFYT010001413.1:0-16602 GCA_034694925.1 Ceratophysella denticulata
TACGGTTCGGATATAATCTTGGTTCTGTTATAACCGAACCGGTTCGTATATAATATTGAATGCGGTTTTTGCCAATTCATCACCATTATTCAAGGTAATCATAATTTGTTATTTATGGAATCTGGACCAGAATTTAGTGCTCTTTCTAATGGTACACTCCTTAACATTGCTAACCTGCTGCAGCATTGTCAATTTACCCATTAATTAAAAATGCTCCAAGACGGGTCAGAGTCATTTGACATTTTCAGAAGGAAAAAATATTTTGAGCTTAAAACTAATTACACCATTGAAAAGAGTACTAAATTCTGGTTGAGATCCAATAATTCTCAATATCGATTGCTTGATTAATGGTGCTTTATTGATGAAAACCGTATATAACCGTGTGTACGAACCGGTTCGGTTTTATCAGAACCAAGATTATATCCGACCGAACCGTAACATTTACACCTAAAGTTAGCGGTCTGAATTGTTCCGTCTGTTAGTAGGTACATAGACTATACACAAACGGCACGTATTTTTGTAGCCCAGTATCTAATGTAGTGCAAGGAGAAAAGACGGAAAATAGTGATAAAAATATGGTTTTAAAAGCCCGTTCCCCACGAATGGAGCCTAGGGTTATGAAATGACTACATCAATGCTACAGTAAACTGTAGTGTAGGTATGTACCTAGAGATAACGAAAGTAAAAAGAGTGAAACCACAATGGATATTACTCCTTTCCTATCCGTTATCTTTTCTCCTGCTTTGCTCTTGGGCCTAATAGCTTCAGGAGAGCTGGAACAGCGGAGTGCTCTCAGATTATGGGGTAAAAAAAAGGAGAAAACCTAATGGTCCAGCACCAAATGGCTCTTTTACAGGACATACACATACACAGGCTTGAGCTCAAGACAAATAAAAACTTTTTTTTCTTCTCCTGCATACCCCTTCATCCTCCTCGTAAAAGTCTAATTGACCTTTGACACGCAAGCACACAAGTCCCGGACTTTCTTTTCACCGGCGTCACTCCGGATGTACAGGGTGGTTGAGCATTGAGCTACAGCAAATACGGAAATAGTGAATACAAGGGGTTTTTACATATTAATATTTCAATCTGAAAATTTGGGGTTCTGACCGAAATCGTTTTTTAACGAACTGTTAGATTTTCAGCCTTTAAAGTGTAGCAAATCCGGAAATACAGAAATTTAATGCGATACTTAGATTTGTGACAGCCCTCGTTGGTGAACCACCCTGTATTAGTTCATGAGTGAAGTGGCCCGTACGACTGTTTGGATTAGTACTGAAGTACTTTAAATAACTTTTGTAGGTTTCTAATGAAGGAAAAAACATGTAGAGTGGGATATAAAAATAATTAAGAACGAGAGAAAGTGAAACTTTCACTTTTCCAGCTTTCTTTCCACTTCCATCCAGCCAACTTGCCATCCATTCAATAGCGTGCTTCTGTCAGTTGAATTTTTTCTTCAGTTGAGCTGAGAGGATTATTTTGGTACGAAGGTTGTCTACGATCGTGAGATCACATATACATTTTAACTTATAAAAAATACGGGACTTAACGACTGGGTTAGAAAACAGTATGTGATCTACGGATCGCATCCAACATTCATGAGAATTTACTTGGAAAGTTCAAGGAACCGAGAACTGGCCGTAGTGAGGAATGCTTAAGTATTATTAGCTCCATGACTCGCACGCAAGGAGAGAGCTATTATGATTAAGAAGAGAGATAAAGCGGAGGCTTATTCCACGTCCAAATGAGTGTGCGGAACACCTCATTAGCTCCTTCTCTCATTCTAATGTGTTTTTTGAACGAATATTTGATATATTCACGTGTTTTTCCAATGCTTTCTCCAGATATGTAACATACAGTACATAGATCCAGGCTTTCTTTGGGTATCTTAATGAATGCACGTGTTACATTATGTAATTTGGATGTAAAATGAGGTTTGTAGCGTTTGCACGATAAGAATTTGAGTATTGGCATCAGCGCCACCATAATAATGCGAGTCAATATATGTTATAGGTATTACATATGCTACATATGCTAATATTATGTAACTTTCACTCAATGAGCTGACAATGAGACTGAACAAACCGCCTCTGGCTAGAAAACCAAATCCAAAATCTGTAAGCCCCGTACATTGTACTTACAAAGTTTTAATTAGTTGACGAATCTATTCATAGCTTAGAGTAATTCCGAACGTTGTAGCGGATGTTGGATGCTGGATATCAAAGAATTTCCAATTTTAGACATGTGTTGAGACAGAACAAAAGTTTACTTTTGTCGATATTAATCTTTCATGAAAGTCCACATACAGTGTACGGTGTACATAGAGAATAGGTAGGCACTCTAGGTGGATTGCATCCGGAGATGAACAGCCCTCCAGGGGAAACGAAAGCTAAGAATACAGACAGCTTACTACAGCAACTATTTACTTTCTCCAGCATACTTTCTCCAGCTACTGTCTGTATGTAGCTATGATGGCTGGCTTCATTATCTGTACATCTGTTGTTGGTTCGAATTTTGTAATCAAGGTCACATATTCTAACCTATAATAGCAATTTTTGCCCGTTGTTCGTATAGAAATTCTTAAATAAGGCAAACCTGACCCGCACTTGCTGGAAAATTGTGCACCTGAGGGAACCAATGGCCAAAGTCTATTTAAATTCTAGTTTTTACAGAACTGACCGGCTACAACAATCAGCGACTCGATTTAATTTAAATTATTGTTTTCCCAGGACTGAGCGACACGAGTAATATACATGGGAATGTACACAACTGTAGGAATTTATCTTATTTTGAGGACCGTACGGCGCGGAGCCTCCTGGTTGTGGCCCCATCCCCACCGAATCAAACGAGCTATGATGCATTTTCGGATCAGGTCACGGCCTACTCGAGTCGTGACCCCTTCAATTTCCCATCCCCCAAATTTCCTTCAGTTCTGGATAAAGTTCTGTTCAAGAAACATGTCTCGATCTATGCGGCCAATCTCTACGACTCTATTTTCCTCTATGCCCATGCACTCAAGAAATTGAGAGCGGAATTCAATACCACCCACGTCCAGGACTTGGCCAGGGACGGAAGAGCCATTTTCAGAGCTATTATTGGCATGAAAACATATACAAGTAAGTCTAGAAGTTTTCTCCATTCAGTTTGTGAATGAATATTAGAGGGTTATTATTTGATGTACCTGGAAAATCAGTACCTAGCTTACTCCGTGGAAATACGCCTACCGTTAATTGTGCGTCATGTCATGATATCTTTATTTAGCGATGGAAATAGAATAATTTACAGAAATTTATAACAATTTTTATATGGCGGATTTCTTTATATTTTCCGCCGATACGAGTTGGGTGGCATTTTTCGATGCATTGAGAAAATAGACTCTGTACTTAAAATATAGAATTCTGCAATAAGAAAATAGAATTTCCACTGAAAACTAAGACTTTTGCAATAAAAATAGAATTGTTCGCTAACCTAAGCTGACTAAAATGAACTTTACTGAAATAAAAGTCGTATTGCAAAAGTCTTAGTTTTCATTGCAAAAGTCCATTTCTTATTGCACGTTTATGCATTTCCCATATGAATTAGCCTGGTGATTTATGCAGTTAAATTGATTACACTGAAGCTCATATTGTATGGAGTTTCATCGGAGCTGAGAAGCAAATTGTGACAAAAGCATAGCGGAAATAACCTAGCGAACACTAAATATGTTTTGTGAGGTAGAGAATTGTTGTGTTAGGTCAGATTGACCAAATCTAACCAAATATAGCCATATTAAGCATGTTTTTGTGCCCGTTAAGTATTTTGCTGCTATGATTCTTCGCGGCATCTGAATAATCCGGTTTACGGTCGTTTCGCCTTCTGATTGTTTCGCCTTCAATTGTTTACTTTTACCGACTAAACACTTAACCTAACGTAAACATGAGAATGTACATAAGAAAACGTAAACAATCCGATGGAAACAATCAAAAGTTGAAACGATCAGAAGTTGAAACGTAGAAGTTGAAACGGCCGGATGTCAAATAAACCACCGTCAACCCTTGCAACATAATGTTAGGTAAGAAGTACTGATTTCCTTGGGTTCCTCGTACTGACAATGAGTTACATATTGGAGTACTCCATGTTAACAGTTGGAAGTACAGTTGTGTTCTTTTCTCGTATATTTGTATGTAAGTAAGTATCAATTACTAAACAAATTTCCGGAACAAGGATGGCTTCCATTCCACTGAATAATTCAATGAGAGTGTGGTTCTTTCCTAGTTGAGTTGAGGTACTCCCACTGACTTCCTTCGTAGTTCCTTCCTAGTATTATTCTATCAAGTGAAGTCTACTTTGCATAATGGAGACGAGAGTAGAGAAAAGTCAAGGAAAAGTCGAGGAAAAGTAGGTATAATCCTCCATTATATTACTTCTACCTTTCAACCCAGATCCGAGGAGATGGGAGGAAATTTCTATTATTCCATTCTTCCATATAACGCTTTAATATGAAATACATAAAATAAAGAAGTCGTACGGAGTGCACGACATTTGGTATTCATCATTTTGGGCTTGCACGAGTTCCCAGTTGAGCCAAGGTCAATATAGGGAGAATGCTATTGGAAAAAAATTTGAAGAGTACTATTGGCTAGATAATTATGCTTTGAAGTACTTTGTGCAAAAGACAAATGTCAATCAGTTGATCCGCAAGCATCTATTCAAAACCTGCATGGCATTTGCAACTAGAGCGGCATGTTTCCAAAACTTATATGGCATTTGAAACCAGGACAGGGCCAACTAACTTCTGAGCATTGCTTTTTATATACCAAAATAACACCGGAATTGGACTCATAGAAATCATCAGTATAAGCAAAGTTCAGAGATCATGAGCTAGGTGACACCGAAATCCGTAAACTTTGACCTGAAAAGTGACCTGACAGCTTACCTTTGATGTTTTGTGCAAAATTTTGACAACAAAACTTGTTGCATTGCCGTGATTAGGTCACTTTCGTTTAAATAGCAATAGTACTCATTTTACGTTACTAGCCCTTGTTACGAATATCCTGTAGATATTGAAGAAATTCGAGCCTGTGACTCACAGTGACCTTAGACCTTAAAGCAAAATGCATATTGAAGGTTAGCAAACTTTCCAGCCGTGACGTTTTGGTTTCAATATGTTGAAATTATCTTAGACCGAACCGACTAAACCCCAAATGTCATGGAACTAAGAAACTCAAAATTCACTCCAACGTACTTTCACCCGACAAACCCACCTTCCTTTCCTCTGCGGTTTCTGTCACGGAAACACAAACTTCCTACGTCCCTCTTGAGGTTTTTATTAAAGCGTAGACACAGGGAATAAAGGACCCCGTGAAAATGTACTTACCGGGATTCATCAAATATTTATACACTTTTGTCCAATTGTACTAGTCGAAATAAACTACATCCATGTCTTAGAACGATGCTCTTGGTGCAGTTACAATGGTTGCCATTGCTATAGGCCAAGATGCCACTTGACGTGGCAGCACGCTTTAATAGACTTGCACTACTGTCGGAAAGTGAAGTTTTCCAACGCTATCTGCATCTAATTCTGTGTAATTGGAAGTGACAGGACAGTTGAAGGTAGAATTGCACAGAAACTAGAAAGTTGATGCGAAATGAATCCTAATTAGACCACCCGAGGCTTTTTCAACCTGATTTCCGGGTTTGAGTTTCTTTTGATCTCTAAATAATCAGATCAGAGGTTGATGACCTATTTTTTCTTTGTATTCTGTGAAACTTCAGGTATTACTGGTGCCAGGATCTCAATTGATAAGAATGGGGACTCAGAGGGTAATTACACCGTAATTGCCTACAAGCCCTTCAAATTCAACCTCACGTCCTCGGGTTTCGTATGTGACCATTACATGATACCTGTGGCTAATTTCCATCCCTCGGAATATAACAATGATTCGAGTCTACCGGTAAGGTTGCTCCTATCTTAAGAGTATATTTCGTAAAGAAAATCGTGCGAAATATTAAAATATTGCCAATGTTGATGTAGAAAATCAAGTTTTCGGATAAAATTGACTGGGGACCGTCTGGTCCGCCGAAGAATGAGCCGAAGTGTGGTTTCAAGAATGAGCACTGTACTCCGTCCAACTCGGTGTCCAATTCCATGATCATGGCCGTTGCCCTGGGCTTCGTTCTCATCATTGTCCTCGCCGTTGCCGCCAGTCTCTACCGGAAATGGAAAATTGAGCAAGAGATTGAGGGCTTGCTCTGGAAAATTGACAAGGATGAGCTTCAGCTTCAACAGCAATTCGGAGAACACACACAGTCCAGGGTAAGCCAAGTTTCAGCGAATCACAGTTTCGCTGTAGGCGTTCAAACTGACCAAAACAATGAATTATTTTGACCTATTTCTGGGTTATAAAAACGTCATTTTGCTTATCCACGTCTTCTGAGAGTTATAATATTTCTCTTGTGTATGCAATTATAGTGAAAGCTTTTTTTTTTCGTAGAGAAAATCGTGTAAATAGCGGTTCGAGCTACAAGCACATTAAAGTTTCTAAGAATTTACGAAGCTATACTGATATGACATAGTATATTCTGAATCCTAATAAGAAATTTATGTGAAAGCAGGTGTGTTCTGAGAACAAACGTGACACAGGTGGTAGAGAAAGTCGCCTGCAATGATAAATCTTGGGTTTTCTCTCCACACGGCAATCTCTTTCTTCGAACGCCAAGTTTATTTCGACACGTTTGCTAGTAGGCTAAGGCTAGGCGTGTAGCGTGGACTTTGCTCTAAGGAATGCAGACCCTGAACCCATGACCTGTGGTGAAAGCACAAAAGATATGCTTTCTCATCATACTTTCTTTTCTATAAAATAGTACTGGGTTTACTGGGTGCGGGATAGAGGCCCAGACCAGTTCTATTTTATGCAGGTTAACAGGGTTGTTCTACGTCGTTCAATAGATTTATTTAAATAGCTGAATGATTGATTAATGATACATAAATTTTATTAGGTGATTGGTTCTTTTGTTAGACATAACAAAGTTTTTTCGAAAAATTAAAATTAGGTAGTCCAGTTCTGGAGTAATTTTGTTTTAAATCAAAAACAAAATTACTCCAGGAAAGCTTCATTTATAGGGCCACCCAGTTTGCTTAAGGTACATATTCTGGCGGTAAGATTATTTGAATTTTATAATGCTAAGAATAGAGTAGATGGGGATCCACGGTTTACCGCAGCATTTTCTCGACATTCCGTATGTCGTTGGATAGCGGCATTTCTGTTCTAAGGAAACAGCTAATCTTCAAAAACAGCTGCAAACATACCAATAATCTATATCTTCTCAACCATGTTCTTAGCTCTCCGACGACGTATCACACGTCACATGTATAATTTTGCGGCATAATTACGACGTGCTGTCCTAAACCGTGGACCGCGTTTTGTCCTATTCTTTAGCATTACAATTTAAAATATTCAAATTTCAAATCATCCTAGCCGCCGAAGATGTGCCTTAAGTTTCGTTCTTACGGGACAGGGCAGTTAAAAGTACAGAAGATCAGAATTATTAAATTTAATTTAATCGATTTGTTGAATTTCATATCTGTACAAAAGTGACATACATACTACTTTTATAGTGACTAAAATTTCGATAGATAACGCTACACGATAATCATAAAATGACAAAAGTTACAATTGCTAATCGTGACCATGACCATACGGACTTGCCTTGGCTTTCACGGTCTTTCACTAGCTAATATACTGTATTTTTGGAAATATATAAACGTGCCATGAGACAATAGAATCTGCCATCAAAAAGAAGACTTGTGCAATAAGTCTGCATCGCAGTGAATTTGTTTTTAGTCAGGTTAGGTTAGGTTAAAACGTTGGCGGACGAGAATGATCCGTTCTACAGGTTAGGTTAGATTTTTGAAATACCCAAATGACCAAAAACTAACCTAACCTTTGGAATTATAGACCAATTTTACTTATTCCAGCATTCCATTTGATATTGCAAAAGTCTTCTGTTTTATGGCATATTCTATTTTTTTCACGGCAACAAAAAATGCCACCCATTTAAAAAAGGTATTACTCGGGAAGACCGGTAAACGGTGAAGGTCCAAGCAAAACCAGTCCAATAGATGCAAGAAAAAGACCAATAACAATAAGAATCCAGGGATGGGTCAGACGATCTGCAATGATTCCCCAGACCGGACTCGAGAGACCATACACAGTCGAAAACATAAGGAAAATCCAGCCAAGCTGTTTAACTGATAGTCCATACTAAGAACGTAATCAAAATTATCGACTATTTATATTGAATCGCAAACATTTTCTTGATATCTTGTGATTTACCGGTCGTAAATGCGGTTCCAGCATTGGGTCAAGAAATCCCCAGGTATTCGATGCAACCACAATTGCAAGTGATGTAATAACAACAGGTCTGATTTTGAGGAGTTTCCACATACTCGCTGATGAATCTGAATTTTTTGTTTTGTTCAGCTTGGTAGACGGAAGCAGGTAAGCGTAGAGCGGAAGGGTCACTAACATAACCCCGCCCAATGTGTAGAATGGTAGGCCGTATCCGCCAAGCTAAGTAATAAGAAAATGGAAGATTCAATCCGGAGCAAAATTCAATACAATTGAAAATTGCAATTAACGGTAGAGCGGTATCGTTTCAGCGAAGTCGTACATATATTTTTTTAAATTACCTACCTCGTACAAAATTCCGCCAATTCCTGGTCCTATGCTCATTCCAAGCCCAACGAAGGTCTCGGTGAAGCCCTAAATATTAAAGTAAAATTGGCTGAAATGTTCTAAAAGTTAGACAAGGCAACCTTAACTTTAGTATTAACTGGTATAGTTAATATGTGTTAACTTTGGTAAACACATATTGAGTGTAGTGCCGCCACCTACCCAGACCGCGCTCATGTTTTCCGGGAACACTTCAGCTACGAAGGTGTAGGCTGCTGTACTAAATGCCGCTGCACCGACTGCTTCCATGGTACGTACCACAAAGCAGAATACCAAGAAAATATCCTTGTTCGTAATCAAGTTCAAGACGCTGTAATCGAATTCAAATTGTTAATATAATTTTTGTTGATATGACTCAAAATTCCATAATTGGATTTACCCAAATAATATATTACAAGATCCAGTCACGAACACGCCGGTAATAAATATAAACTTAGGTCCAGTATGACTCACGAAAATGCCCATAAATGGGGTAACTGTTCAAAAATTAAGAAAAGTAGTTCTAAGCATTAATTTAGACTATAAAAATTTTAAACCACAATGAAATAATTGGGTACGCAGCCCGTATACCTAAGAACATGACGAGCGCGTAGATACTAAATATGTAACCCGTGACAGAAATTGAGACGCATCTTTCCTCCGCCTCTATCGGGAAAAAGGGTGCCAAGATGCTCATGGAGCAGTAACTCGTAAATTCGACGAGGCAGAGGGACATTAGTACAAGTACTTGCTGGGTCGTGTATTTTGACCGTCCTCTCACAGGGCCGGGATTGGTCACGTTGTTGTCTGGCTCTTGTTGGCAACTCCGGCAAAGCCATTCCTGCAACGCCCGCACGTCTTCCGGTTCGTGAAAATTCGCATTAAGGTAGGATTCGGATTTAGACCTCAGAATTGAACTATAAGCAATAAAATGTAATCAAAATATTGTAGGTAAGTTACTCGTATCAGGTCACCAAGTGTAACGCTTGACGGAGAGAAACCAGCAAAAGCAGACACAAAAATGTGTACACGGTCGCCATGTGTGGCGTGTACGACTGTGGTAAACATGATAAGGCGTTACCGCGTTACGCATGTTCAAACTGAACCAATGTACTTGCGCGTAGAAATGTACATACATATCATGTTCATATAGATGCTTTCTCTAAGGCCGCATTATACCTTTTCGGTGAAGTACTCTTGACCTTTGTCAAGAATGGTCCGTCGCTCCCTTCAATTACGGTCGTGGGTTTTTCCATTGTTTCTCAAAATAACGTTCGTGATTCTACGTGCTAACGTTTCAATTAAAATAACGTCCCACAGACAGAAGACCATACCACAACTCGTTTCATAATTCTGTCACGAATATACCGTGACGGTTATCACAATTCAAATATTTTGTAACAATACTTTTTCAAGTAAATATTCGAAAAATCAAGTCAATAAAATATAGAGAACAAGTCCTTCAATATGTTTTTGATGCACTATTGATCTTAATGATATTCTTTACTGTCACAGAACACAGATGATGTATTACATATACCGAGATTTAAGGCCTCAGCTACATGATGGGCGGAAACGCGTTGTAATACTGATAGTATTCATATGAATATGTCGATAAAGAAAACTAATGCGTGTGTAACCTATACTGTACTGAACAATAAACAAGCAAGCAGCTAGCATTATGTTTTAATACATGAATACAGGTATACGCATCCTAATCACGGTTAACTTATGCGTGCGTGCGGGCATCTGAACTAACAAAGTACATACAGAGATTTAAACTAGTTTTTATTTTTTTATGCAACCGGTTATAACAACTTCCACACAATCATATATTCAGTTAACATTTCAAAGTTTTTATCTGTTTCTGTGTACATCGGCGTTATCATAATGTCTCATATGGGAAAGTTATCTGGTTGTATCCGAAAGATTTTACCACGTGGATTGTCATTTTGCTCCTAATTGCGAATTCATCTGTCATGACTCATGACCATTGGACAAAATATAGTTTTTGAATACCTACACAACTTACTTTTACTATTATTCACTAAATTGTGTCTTGAAATCAGGAAATGTCCTCTACGGCACTATGCTACGTAACCGGGTAATTAACCTAAAAGCTAATTAGCTTTACCTAACATTTAGATTATCGAAAATAATGTATATACATGGGTCTAATTTTGTTAAGTGCTAGTAATACGAAAATGTATTAGGTATGTAAAACCTGCTTGACAGCAGCTTGGAACCAGAAGGGTTGACGGATTTTAAAACAACAAACCATATTTATTTACGTTTCACAACATTTTTATGAGTGACGCAGACAAACTTACAGACAATAACAGACATTGTTCCATAAAACATACGACCGTTCTGGACTAAATTGAAGTTAAGCAAGCTATTGAAACCAAAATGCATGACAATCGTGTCTTATTGTCAGAGACATAGCATATGTGGAATATAAAAAACAATGACACGAAACGCTAGGCCAATTCGGATTGCATAACATCTTGTCATGCTATATTGATCTGTGATCTGTGCACCCCACGACGGCTATTAAGTGAGTAATCGCTATCACTACTGAGATAAATTCAAATTTATCACGAGGGGGATTTTGACCGATTTATAAGCCATAAAGCATGTTTGTTAATTTGTTTTTGTCCAAAGAAGTTAAACAGTGTTGCAGTATTTATTGGTTCAAATTAAGTAAAAATTATATGAATTATAATTGTTTCAATGTCTGAAAAAGACGACGTCGTCGGAAGCATGTTGCTTTACAAACCACGAGTTCTGGTCATTGGTGCTGGCCTCACGAGTTCCTTGCTGACCCGGCTCATTCGGCAGAACGAGAAATTGACCCAACTCCTTGACCTTCATATCTGGGAAGAGAGTGACAGGGTCGGCGGTCGGTTCATGACCCTCTACGGTCCGCAAGGCAAATCAAGTTATGTTGATCTCGGTGCTCAGTACTTGACCCAGAGCTCTGGTCATGCTTCCACGAAATATTATCAGCGTAAGTTAATTGTTTATTGGCTAATATTTGCAAACAAATATGTATATTCATATACGCATGTTTAGAATTGCTTCAAGCCGGGTTACTCCGTGAAATGAATACTTCCGGTGTTCCTGGATTTCGACAGGATGACACCAAAATTAATTATGCCTGTACTCAAGGTGCCGCCTCTGTGGTTCAATATTTCTTCGATGAGGTACTTAAGTCAAATATGCTGTTCATTTGGGTAATGGTGGCGTTTTTAATCATATTTTGATTTACAGTTCAGCACACAATCATCCCGCAAGATTGTTTTCAATAAAATTGTGACGCAAATTCATGCTGCTAGCCTTAACGGTCGCCCTAAACTCCAGATTTGGAATAAGGACAACGAACGAGAAATCTTTGATGCGGTAATTTCAACGATTCCAGTAACTCAGCTCTTGGAATTAGGCAACGTTCCGACCATTTTAAAAGGTACAAGGTAGATTTGACCATTGATTTGAAATTTGAACCTATATGTACTTATACTTGTTAAACTCTAATATTCTCCATTTTCAGAAAATCCAACAGTTGAGACCGAAATCCAGAAAGTCACTTACTCATCTCGCTATGCCGCCGGTATCTTCTATTCAAGTCCATTGAAATTGACTGACAGCGTTCATTCCATTCATTTTGTGTCGAATCCCAGCTCTCCTGTTCGTTATTGGGCAATTGAAAATATGAAGCGGTCAGGAATTGCATCAAACGAAACATCTGATACACCGGCATCAATCGTTGTTCACATGGGGATTGGATTTGAACCGGATAAGAATTTAACTGACCGTGAATTTGAAAATAATTTACGGGATATGATCAGCGAGGAAATTAAACATCCTGTACCTCCATTCCCGAATTTCAAATTACATTATTGGAAATGTTCTCAAGTTTGTTCCATTTTATGCAAGCTTCAGAATTTATTTACACTTCAAACAATGTCGTCTAAGTATATAGATTTTGATTTTAATAAAAATATATATTTTTTAAATAACAGGTCACAACCCCGTACCCGGGTACACCAGGCTATGTCAAGTTATTGAATGAACCTTTGCTAATTGCGACCGGAGATGGATTTTCTGGTTCAGGATTTGAAGGTTGTGTCACCGCGGCGGAATCAACATTTAATTATTTACTTGATGAATACGAGGAATTGCGTAAAGTCCAAGGAGCGGTGTAGCAGAAATAACTAAATCCTTCGTTCGTATGGTCATTCCCAAAGCTGCGTGACCATGTAAATCAAATATTTTCAGATAAGGGTGGCATTTTTCGATGCCATGAAGGAACAGAATATGCCATAAAAAAGAAGACTTTTGGAATAGGAAATGGAATGCTGGAATAAGTAAAATTGGTCTATAATTCCAAAGGTTAGGTTAGTTGTTGGTCATTTGGGTATTCCAAAAATACAAACTAACCTGTAGAACGGATCAATATCGTCCACTAACGTTTTAACTTAACCTAACCTCACTAAAATCAAATTTACTGCAATGCAGACTTATTGCAAAAGTCTTCTTTTTCATGGCAGATTCTATTTTCTCATGGCACGTTTATATATTTCCCTTCAGATAGATAATAGCTCAGTGTTGGAACATTAATACACTCAAAATGCTACAAATATTAAAAAGTCTTATTGAACTCCAATATACGGAATAATTGCCTGATTCATCTTAATTAAGCTGCCTAAGGCGCGATAGTTTGAACATCCGTGACACTAGTTTCATTAGTTGCCGTTTCGTTGTAGAGCAGGTCAAATGGAAATGAGTCCCATAGTCGAAGCCGTTCTGTGAAAGGTTCCACGAGTTTTGGTTCGTCATCCAAGTTAAACCAAACTGTTCCGGTACCATTTTTGTCTACTTCCGGCCAGGTCACACCGTTGGCAAGTGGGTTAACGGGGGCACTAGGACATAAAATGTTACAAATTGCAAGTACACATATAATATGCATGAATCATTGAGTATTGGTTACGCACCCTGTTTCGGCAAACGAGACCCAAAATTTTACAAGCATCTGTGAAAAGGCGAAGTATTCTGAGTCCATCGGAATGTAAGGATACCTCGGTCGGAAGAAAAAATACTGCACTTCATCTGTTGAATAACGTACTCATATTCTGATATAACTTATGGACATATATCTTTGATGCGTTAAAATTTTAAACTCTTACCTGCATGCGAAACTCCTGAAAAGTTCAGAAAATGAATCAGAAACACGGTTAAATTTTTAAATAACCACACATTTAAGAATTTTACCGAAAGGTGGGTCGAAGAACCGCGTCACGGGTTCAGCAAAACTGACATTCGCTTCCTTGGTCAGGTAATACCAGTACACTGGACTCTGTTGAGCCTGTAGCATACCCGCCATTTTTGTTGGATGAATATAAAATCTGTAATACAAAGTTTGGGCGCTTCGGTTAAGGGCTGAAGTCGATCAAATTCGTGTCCATGTTACTTACCTGTCCGATAACATATTCGTGAAATTAAATCGAGTTAATGAATCCTTGCTAAGATTTGTTGTCCCATTAAAATAAAAATCCTTTAACTGATGCGCTATTTCCATGACTAGTGACGTATTCGCGGAATTAAGTCCAAGCATTGTCGGTACAAAATTGTCCCAATCATTATTAACAGCTGCGACTCCGTTTGGATCCAGAATTAGACCTAAATTCAATTTTTTTATTTGGAAAGTTGCATTGAAATCTTGCGCGAGTTTTTGTGCAATGAATTTACCGTACGATTGTAGAATCGCTTCCGCCGAATTAACTCCAACAATCCATGGAACCTTGTTCACGTTTCCGGTTAGTAACAGATTTAGTGGTGTATCCGGGAAGAAAATGTCTGTCAGGTTTCTATCTTCCGGAATAGCTTCAACGGATGGTGAAAAAGTTGGTTGATTGAGTGCAATGTCATGTGCGCTAACGTTTCGTAGACATTTGAGCATTTCTGCAGAATTCTCAACATCGGAACAGTTCATCGCTTTTCCAAATGCAACCGCGGCGGCTCGCGGGTTACGGTCAAGCATAGATGGTGTTGTGATTGTTCCACTGAAGGACATGACCCCGGAAAATAGGCCTGTAAAACGATGCGCAAGTGTGCGATTAATTTTTTAAAATCAGTTAAAGTAAACGTAGCATATATTTGGACGATATTAACGCACCGTTACTCATTGGTGACAGCAAATGGGCATGTGCGCACATAGCACCGGATGACGTTCCAAACGCAACGACGCGTGTAGGATCACCGCCAAAATCCTTGATATTTGTTTGAACCCATTTCAATGCAAGTACTTGGTCTTTCAAACCTTGAAATTAGAGAAAATATCGAAATGTCATTACAAAATTTGCTTTGGAAGCATATATACCGTATATAGGTACATATTTATATTTACCCTGATTTCCAGTTGCAGCCAAATCACCCGTATTCAGAAATCCTGCACAATAATCGATAATTTGGTTTATTACGATTATATGCCAAGTGCACACAGTCTGTCTGTATGGACAAATTACCAAGCGCTCCAACACGTGACTCCACGATAACAATAACAACTTCTTCATCCATGAAATAGGCGGCACTAAAATCATTCGCGGTTCCATGCATGAACCCGCCACCGAAGAAATACACAATTACCGGTAATTCAACACGTCTAAAAAATCTTGGTAACTTTGGAGTGAATATATTGACGTGCAAGCAATCTTCGGTCCCTTCAACGTCTACGTCCGGGTTATACCTACTCTTCTGTGTGCACATTGACCCTTGAACTGTTCCATCTCTCGTTCCCTCCCATGCTAAAGCAGGTTTTGGTGGCTAAATTATGCGAAATTTCAAATTAGTTACAAATGCGCGCCGCAAGAAAAGTGTCGTATAAGCTCAATGCAGAAGTATTTGAAAATTTCCGCGAAATGCCATTATAGACGCTATTACCTGGAAACGAAGTTCACCGACCGGTGGTTGACCGTAAGGCACGTTATAAAACCCATAGTAATCTCGTCCAGCTCTAGACTGAAGAATTGTGCCGTTGATCCGCCCAAGCGTTGTTTTGACCGTTGGAGGTCTGCTCCTCCGACGCGGAGCTTCAGTGACCTCTTCAGCTCCTAGCAAGAAATCAGCCTGCCCACTTTGGCCCATATCAATTCCAACAAGGGTTACGAGACAAATCACGCCAACAAATCCAACTCCGAGTGCCACTGTAACCCAAGTTTTCTTCATCCGATTTCGTCCAACCGAATTTTGACCGCTTAACAGCGAAGTTGTTTCAAAAGCTTCTGTTTCAGCCATTTCAATGCGTTTTGTTATTCCAGTTCTTCTGCTAAGTGTCGGTTCGTAGTAGTACGGATTGTAACTGAACATTGTGGCCAATATTATAACCTTAGTACTTGTTTTAACAAGAACATTTCAGTTTTTTGAGAGTTGTGTTATCATTATCAAACATTTTGAGTGATAAAGGTTCTGATAGTCGGAACCGGGATCACGAGTCAGTTCCATTTATTGATACATGTATACCTATAGGTATGGCAATGAACGGCGTGGAAATGCTAACTAGTACAATCAAAATATATATTTGATATAAATGCATTGTTTACTTCATGGTCAGAAAAAGTATAACCTTTTGATCATCATTTTTGCTAGGACCAACATTTCACGGAAACACACCCACACAAACACACTAATTACCTAATGTAAAAAGATACATAATTTTCACGGATATCTATTCTGTATTGCGTTTATTTTTTGAAATATTTAAAAGCACTAGGTATCCGTTTTATCAAATAAAAGCATACGAGAAGAAATTGGGTGGCATTTTTCGATGCCATGAGAAAATAGAATATGCCATAAAAAAGAAGACTTTTGCAATAGGAAATGGAATGCTGCAATAAGTAAAATTGGTCTATAA
>JAQFYT010001414.1:0-16600 GCA_034694925.1 Ceratophysella denticulata
TGTCGCTTGTTTTGTGTTTTGTATGTTGCTTAAAAATACTCAGGTCGGTCTATCTACTACGTTACGACGTTTTATTAATGTATTATGATGATACCTGCATGTTACACGGTACAATATAATATTTAGCTTGAGGATACAAGTTAAAGTATTATTCAAATTCAGGAAGTAAAACACGCTTAAATTCAAGTTGGAATTTTAATTTCAAAATTTGATTACTTACAGCACAGACGGAAGTTGAGAGCATACATATACAGAATATTTATGAATATGTGTGTACATATTTAGATACGCCATATGCCTACTGGCATAAAAAAGCTCATAGCCATAGATCAGCCAACAACAAGCCGAGAGATGAATGTTGGCTTGCATAAATATTTGTCTTAAAAATTCAACACTATTCCTGTGTATGGGGCCACTAAGGCATGGTCTACATAATATCTTATTCAAATGGGAAAATTATACAATGCTTCTTTCCACAAGTTCGTTTACGTTTGCTTCCGTATCAGAAGAGAAGAGTCCTACACAGAGAAATAGAATAGATTCGAAATGCCATAAATAGTGAAAGCAAGAGAACAAGGATTTTCGCTTGCAAGCGAAAAGAAAACACGATAGTTTGCAAAGTTACAGTAGTAGAACTCATTGATTTTCCCAGTGTTTCTCAAACATCCTTGGATTTGGTCGGTAAATCTATTATTCGAGTAGAATTTAATAATCAAGATCGTCAATCTAAATAGGAATTCGGTCTGTCGGCGTCGTTTTTACCGTTCAACGACCCGATCCACAGAGAAGTTGAAGGTTTCAGGTTTTGAAGAATACCGAATTCTCCCACGCATTTTTCTCGTTTTTTTTTCTTGTGTGTGTATTTTATTTGCATAGCAGAATTGAGATTGACTGTAAGAAGCGTATTCTTATGAGACTTAGAGCACACAATGGGCCTTTGTTAAGAACAAACGTAGCGTGACTCTAGGGATATTATTTTCTCCTGTTTTCACTCTCCATCAGCAGCCCCAATCTTACTGCATGTTTGTGCCGAAGCCCAAATCCCAACCAATGATTCCATTTTTTTCATCTCTACATATACATACAGAACCAAGCCAGTTTCAATTTGGCTGGGTCAGAGGTTTTTGCCGCGCTGCAACAATTGGACGGCGATGATTTAACCGCTACAATTCTGTACGACGAAATATACTTACAGTATATCAGTAATGTTAACAGATTTAGATCGTTACCTACATGAGCTTTGTAACCATTAGACTGTCGAATGAAGTTCGAAAAGGTTTGTCCCATGATCGCAGTTTTGTTATGTCTCATAAATGAACGGATTCGTTCCATGAGAAATGTTTTTTGTCCCAATACATACAAATAATGCAACCAAAACCCTAAAAACTAAATTATTCGTCCTATGGTCCAATTGTAATTGTCATCGAACCTGGCTGTCTATTTTCAGTAATATAATATTCGTACGGAGATTGGAAATGTTCCTTTTCTTCCGTCCTTTTTGGTCCAATTTTCTGCTGACTGTAGTAACAAGGGGGCAAGGCTTTTTATTTCCGCTCTGTAAACGGACCCGGGTATCTCTTTCCTGGTTCAAGATTTAATATTATGGACCTTCCCTGTCCAAAACCCTCTTCAACAAGACTTCCAGACCCATTGTTCCGTTTACTCTTTCATTTTCCGTTTTATTGCCCACTTTCTCTCCACCTTTAGAATAAATCTTCTGATTGGAAATGGCCAGGGACTTCTTGGGGTATACATATCATATGCGATCCCATATACATTCTTAATCGAACCCAAAGGCAACGATAGTCACGATTGTTTAAACTAAATACCAAGGAACCTACTTATTTAATGTGGACTAGCCGGCCCACGGGTTTGCCCGTATTGACGCATATTATCGTAATTTCAATTTCAGGTGAAATGAAATATTTTCTTTAATTTTTTTGCTAAATTCAAAAGAAACTACATAATTTTTGTAACTGCACGCCTATACAAAGCTGTGAGTAAAATTGTCCCAAAAGTCTAGGTAGGTGTTCAAAGCGAGCGAGCGGTCCGGACCCGGAAGTTACTCAAATGCAGATGATTCAGAATGTGAGTGTGAACTAGGCTCGTTTTCTCCACACCTCGGACGGAATAGTAGCTCTTAAGAGCTGAAATAAAGTGCTATTATTCTCGTCAATAAAAATAAAAGTAGGGTAGTGTGAGGGGAATGTGTGAAAAGGACGCTATGATGGTCATAATAATAACATCTGGAGGCAGAGAGGTCTTCCAGAATCATTCTCTACGCTCGCTCCAGCTCCAGCAGCACTAGTGCTTCTTGGCACGCTCTCAAGCTCCAATATTTTGAGTATTATTGCACGTATCACACTTCATATCATACTATGTACCTTATGTACAAACTCTACAATTTACAGATCCCTGTTCAGTTCTTGTAACTGTAGTGTGTAATGTTCATTCGTACTCGACTAGCTAAAAAATTACGACACTCATTCACGCACTCCGGTCATTACCATTGTCATATTCATGCGCTAGAGCTAAATTATGAATAAAAGTATTTTAATAACGTTTGGACTGTAGCCCGTAGTGTTGAATACTTTTACCCAACAAGTTTCATGTTTATTTCAGGTTGCATAATTGGGTTTTCAAGAGTTACGTATATGGTTTACGAACGTTTCGTATTGGACAGCTGGGATTGCGACAAACTTGAAAGATCATATTTTGTAGTGTAGGGTACTTACGCCACAATAATTGGCATTTTAATAGGTTGAAAGCACCACAACATTGTGAAAAACAAAGATTTAAACACGACTCGTCCAGAAACCATAGCGGACAGAACATTCACGGTTTATGTGGTCCTAATACAACTTAATACGATATACGATAATCTAACTAATTTGCTTTATACTTTCCAAATACATTGGGAAGTATTTTCAGAAATATATACAGATACACATTATTTGACCGTAAGAAAGATTAAAAAATACCCAGAGCGGCTGGCATAAGGCATACCATGTTCTATTTCTATCTATGTACAGCATCATGTCCAAGTCTATGCTTTCTCCCATTATATTATAATAATATACGCGGACAGAATATTCTCACGTAGTGTCTCGAGGGACTGAAGTATAAGGAAAAATCGGTTTTGGCTTTCTCCAGTGAAATATTGGTGAAGGAAGCAGGGCATGGGCCAATGATTTATTTTCCTCTCTTCTACTTCTTACATACAAATCCCAAAAACCGCATTACAGCTCTCTGGACTTCAGCCCACACTTCGCTTCTTAGCTCAGTCTCTTCTCTAGTCCGCACAATATATTGTGGACTCTGCGTGAATTGTCACAGTGGGCTACATAATATACTTCCACTGTCATCCCAGCTAACAAAAGTATGGTGTCGGATAGAATCCGACCAGATTTCAATTCAGAATTCGAAAAATCGCTGACGCCTATATTTCAGATTCAGGAATTCGAGCAATCAAAATTTTTTCCGCCTGGCAAGCCCATCAGTCAAAAAATCTTGATTTCCACAATATTTGTGATATGCAAATAAGAACTCGATTTGCATAAGGCTCGACTCGTGTAAAGCACGCATGCAGTTTCTACATGGTATTAAAATTGGCTTGGATTAAACTTTTGAGTTAATTTTCAAGAAATTAATATCATATAAGGTTACTTAATGCAAACTTTAGCCGACAGCAAAACACAGCCAGGACTATTTTGATCCTTTTCCATTGCTCTAAGCATTTCATGGGTTAAGTCAGGTTAATTTGAATAACGCCATCAGTCACGAATTCCGAAAAGAACCTGAAAACCCGGATTCTTCATATCCATCAAAACTCAGTTTTATAGAAGAAAGCTTATGAAACAGCCATTCTTTGTTAAATCATTCAAAAGCTAGGATTTTACTTCGATGCAAGCATGGAAGAAGTATAAAGACAGTACAGTTCTGAAACTGTATGTGATCCCGGGGTCACATACTCTTTTCCAATTACACATTATCGCAATAAAACAAGGATAAATGCTCGATTAGAAATTGTATGCGAGACCGGGATTGTACACTACACCATCAGCAAAGCTGGTCTAATCCCTCTGCCTTTCTCCTGCACGGAATATGGGAAGGGGAAAGTGGCCAGGGTGACAGGGAGACTGGCTTTGAGTGAGCTGTTTGGGGGAAGAGCGGTGCTTATAATGAAATCGCTACATGGGGATTTGGATTAACCCCTTGCTGAGACACTTTTCCAACTACTTTCTCCCCATGCCCTCCCTTGCATGCACAGACAGAGGCAGGCAGGGCTAACGACTTTTGGATTCAGTGTCCAGGACAATGGCGGAATTGTCTCACACCCTTGGCTCCGAAAATGAGAAATAGCTCTTCATTGTCATCTCGTTCCGCCTTCTAGAGACAATAGAGCATTTACGGACGTTTCGTTTGAGTCACTTTGATTTGAATTTAAATAGGACATTGGCACGTCTTGAACTTTCTACTCCGTTTAGTCGATATTTCAGCACGGTATCAGCAAAGGGCAATCCACAGAAACAGCCTGTAGATCACACACGAAATTCGAACGCACGAAATTGTTAATAACGTTATCTTAGGTCGAAATCCAGTGGCCCAATCGACCCGGAACCTCACACAGAGCATAAAATGTTAACAGTTTTCCCGTCCAGATTTCGGGCGTAGATTACTTTAATATGGGGGCAAAAATGAGGGTGTAATTGGAATTGTGTGACCGAGTGTTTTCCATTGGGACGTGGTCGGGAAGGGGGTTGGGAATTGGAAATAATTGAGTCATTTATAACAGGGACCAGCAGCAGGTCCTTGAGTCCGCTCCACAGGCCGTCATCACAACAAGAAAGCAGGAAAGAGTAGCAATCAGCCCAATCTCGGGTTCATGGGGTTGAGCAGAGATTTACAAGATGATTTACTCCAGTACTTGGCACTTGGACCGAGCATAAAACAGGATTTTCTGTCGAGTAGGACGCTGGATTTATAGGTGAACCTACTTGTCCCCGCTTCACAAATATTGTGATCTTAATCATCCCAAATGGGCGGATGGGAGACAAATAGTTGACGTGGTTAAGTGGGCGTCCCTTCAAGTTGCTTGATGAATTAGGCAGCAGATTTTCAGCGTTCATCCTAAGCATAACATCCTATAGCGAAGTTTTTAGGATAAGGTGCCGCGTGATTTGGTAGTATTGCGACACAATACACCGTTATAAAGCTGACCAGTCGAACTGGCCACAAACCAAACTGCTAAGACAAACCGACGGTAAACTCCAACCAACCAGGTATCCCAAAAAAAACTCCGAAGTGGAGCAGCCGGACCTAAAAAAAATAGTGAAGAAAGTGGTTTGGCATGAAAGATCTCAATCATTATTAGTCAGGGACGGAAGTGGAGTAGTTTACTGTGTGGATCTGGATGGAAGAAGAAACTTTTTATCCGTCCAACTTTGTCATTCCATTAGATATTGGATCAAAACTTTGTCACAGCAGGTCTCAGTCGTGCTTATGCGGAAGACGGCCCTGGGTTTTTGGCCTGACAGGTGGATTTTAGGTGGCAGAGCGACCACCGGCGTCCTACCAGAAAAACCTTCGCTTCCTCCCTTCCACGTCCCGATATTGGTTTTTCTTTACTCCCTCACTTCTTTTCGCCTGTCAATGGGCTCCACGCTCATTTCATTTTGAGGAGGAATGACGGCAAAGTTTGAGGACAGTCTTATTGAGCTATAAACTTAATGGGGTTCGGCTATGGTGGGCACCGCACGAGGAGAGCGCTCCCTTCGCAGCGGACACGCTCGGTCCTCGTCAATTGGACGTTGGTCACTTAGGCGCAAATAAGTTGTTTTTGCAATATAGCTAAGAGTGTACACGTGTGGTCAACGAGCTGTAGATCATGCTCATTGGGATCAAATAGACATGTAATTCAATTTTATACCGCTTATAATTCAACCGCGGTAACGTTTATTTCATGAGGTACCCATGACCCCGTTTAACCTGATATAGCGCAATAATTCGAAACAAGTGAATGGCATTTAAACGCTCAGATTAACATGACGATTAACGGGTTTTAACACCGATTGGCCAAATACTCGTGGGTCAAAAAAGGTGAAACCGTGGGGTATAGACAGAAATGAGGGATTTGGGGCTAAATAGGCTTTCACTCTCTCTTTTCATTACTCAACCACTCATCTCAGCAAGGCATCTGCTACTCATTTTCTTAGCTAGCTTGTAAGCCCCATAATGAGAGCCACGTTCCAGGAGGGTACGAAGAAGTACGGACGCGTCGGGACTTAAATACAATTCTATGGTCTCATACAGAAACTTTGGATGGAGGGGTGAGATCGGGATGGGTAATTTCAATCTAATGAAATACGGCTTATGTGTTTCGTCTTTAACGGGCAAACATAAGAGCTATTTTGACGCCAGTCCTTATTTCGGAATTACCTAATTAAATTTTTAAAATTATTGTGCTTATGTGTAGATTAGAATTGAAACCGTTGTCTATTGTTTGCATTTGTAACAAATGATCTCAGATTCCTAGAACCCAAGCACCCAAGTACAAAAAGTACAACACGACATCAAATTCCATGAGTCACGGAAGCAAAATAAGTGAAAAACGAGTAAACTAGCGGAATTATAGGACGAAAAACTTTTCTTGGGTTGAGCACCACCATGGTCGTTACTCCATTTTGAGTGCATATATTTCCTGAAGCCTTTTCCTTACCATTACCTACTCTCTTGGCTGTGTTGTGTACAAGGGAGCAAAAGAAAGTAGATAGGAAACATGTACGCTGTACGCGAGGGGAAAAACCCGACAGGAAAAAGAAAATTGTTTAGAGAAAGTGGTTTCAGCTACGAAATGAAGCAATAGAGCACGTGAGGCTGTGGGCTGTAGATACTGTGCGGCTGTATTGGGTACTATGTAGGTACATGGGTACATTCCGTGTAAACGGTATGTATTCTAGCCCCGACCAGAATCGTTATAATGACATGGGTCCGAAAAAAGAATTTCCTTTTCCCCCTCCTCCTACCCTCACTCTTCGGTCGTGTGCCAACCCTCCGTGTAATAATGACAAGGGAAATTAGAGAATGATAGGAACCTTGACGTGATGTGGACAATGAGGCGTATGAATAGGAGAACAGGAAAAATGTCTTTGACGGGGACCCTTCTTTCCAGCTAAGGGCGTGCTTTCTCCAAGTTCTACGGCTTTTCGGCCAGTCGATATTAACTTTGGTGATGCGAAGAAATATAATTGTATAGGTACGAAGCGTACAAATCATAGAGCTGCAGAAACATAGCGAACAATAGCAAGCACGGAGAACTTGTGCCAGTTTTTTTTACATTATGTTATGTCAGGTTAGGTTGACCAAATACAGCCTGCAGGTGTAAGATTGCATTTACTGTTATGAAATTACAATATTGTGCATTTAAATTAAGATTTGCTTACAAATGCCGGGTATTTTGATATGGAGGGTGTCGAAACAGTGTGGTATAAGTGAGCAAGAATCCTGGTCAATCTATGAACACTTTCTTCCCCCAGCTTCCGCTGGGAAAGCCCAAGCGGGCTCGTAACTACCCTCGCCTCGCGTTTGGTCGATCTTCCTTCCCAGAAATTGATTGTCATACATGGACTTTTTATGCTGGTGATGATCCGGCTGGAATTGTCAGCTAGGATTACTGGGAAACTGTGTGATGACAATGTTGCATAAAGGAACGTCCTGAATGCGCGGGTGTAAGCGTGTATAAAAATTGCGGTCAGGTTCTAAAAGTATTTTCGTGTTTTGTATTTTGACGAAAGCATAATTACATATAGCTTGCAACAAAGCCTGTAAGTATATCTCACACGAATAAACCAATGTACAATTAATTTTATGAAATTACAATATTATGCATTACAATTAAGATTTGAACATATACGCTACAACTGGTCGTAATGTCGAGAATAGCTTTAATTCGCATTGTTACGAATTGTCTTATCGTAAGTAACATGAACTATACTTACGTAATACATCATCTGTCTGTAAACTGCCGACCTCCCAGTTCAGAATTCATTTGAAAGGGAGTTTGATGGGTTGTATGAGATAAGTAATTCTTCCCCTTCTCAGCGGAATATTGGTTCGGGTCTTGTGTAGGAGCAAAGTAAAGTAATAGGTCTTTCATGGGATAATGGGCCCACAGCCACCCCAAGTGTCATTACGTGTGTTCGGGGTTTTGAGTGACGAGGACGTGTAGATTGCCCATATGGGCCAGGACGATTATTAGAGCTCAACTTCAACCCGAACCACTACTAAATGTCAGCCAAAAAACCCTCATTTTCACCCCCACTCTCGATTCCAAAGGCCCGTTGATGGAAGAGCCTCTAATGATCCGGTAGAGTCAATAGAAACGATGTAGGGATTGCTACAGCATCCCTAAAGATTCTTCGACCTTGTATGTCTGGCATTTTTTAACTGTAGACCAAGGCGGCACGGTATTTGGTATTTCCGCCGGCTCCAGAAGGCAGATCGCACACCGCAATCGGAATATCTGTTCCAGTGCATTGTTCCATGCTCTCCTTGCAACGACATAAACAATGCGTTCACTAACTTTACAAAAATATTCATTATGAAATCCCGAGACGGAATTGACCAAGGACCCGGTTCGTGCAGTGGTGAATGAGAAATGATCTTGGAAACATGTTACATGTACATGAGGATGAGGGATATTGAATTTTAGGTGAAAGGCATTCCGAGAAATGAAAAGATAAGCGGTATTTATGAGTGTGTGGAAGATAGGGGCTTTTTAAAACGGCGGCAGCGTCATTATCATCCTGGCTAGGATTTTCCTCGCTCTGATATCTATTCTGGTGTTGACGGATAGTTGCCTTTATATGTCACATCGATTCGTCGTTCGAGAACACGAATATTCCTTTTCAATAATATTTTCAATTTTGAAAAAATTTGCAGTTTATAACGAGCAAATGCTCCCGGAATTCGCATACGCCATACGATTCCCAATCTAAAATTCGCCTAACATTACGAGATATAATGTCGTAATGCTAATTAATTAGGTATGTTAATGTATGACGTAACCGCCAAAATTTAAGACATCAAAATGACTTTAAAATTGTTAGCGCCATATAAACGCGCTCATGAAGTCCAAGCTGCGCTCGGCAATACAACCTTATTATTTGGCTAATAATGATTTAGATTTTCGGCGTGTAAATTCGCATCCGTCACTTTCTGCATGGCAGTAGCCAATCACAGTTCCAAAGCCAGACCACATAAAAGCCTTCCAGGTATACACCTTCGCCGCCCCTTACCCAAAGACCAAAAGCCCATTTTCATGTATTTATTCCATGTCTCAATTTTCATTTCCTCTTTTCCCAGAGTCCCTCCAGAGAACCAGAAATCCTACCGGACATTAAACTTTCATTTAATTTGCACTTGGAGCCCTAGCTCCACTTCACCAGAGAGAGACGAGCATACTAAAATAGGAAGGTACCCAGCACCAAGCACGAGCGAATTACATGAAGAAAATTGTGTCAGTACTAAATTGTACTCTGTATTATTACAGGGCAGCGTCCCCTCCCTGCTTTGCCAATTCATGCATATGCCATGCCATGGCAGGAGTGCAAATTACACCCAGACAGTCACATGAATATTTGATTCTGGGACGTGATTATAATTACCTTCTGCAATTCGCAAAACGAAGTCTGTGTCTAGCGCTACACATTGCAGCGCTGCTAAAACATGCAAACGAGAATACAATGATTGTATGACTGCAGTGATCAATGCCAACGCGCCTCGGCGTTTTGTGCCCTACCAACTGGGCCTGTCCATTTACCGTGCTGATAAATATATGCTCAATTCGCACTGAACCATTCGTAATACGATTTACAGAAATCCTGTGAATGAAATCAGCCGGTTTCAAATGAGCCAGATGGTCAGGACGTTGTTGTATGGAGATGTAGAAAACTGGCTCCATGCTGTCTCCCTGTCCCTTGATCCAGGAATGATAATGAGTTTTTAATTAGCTTCCCAATCCCAAATCTAACCGGAAGAACCTAACACTAACGCCTATTAGCACTCGTTCAGCCGGAGCATTAGCCTAAGCTCATTTTACTATGGATGGTTGGAGAACAGCAGCAGATTTCCCGATTCTCAACTTTTGTGAGATTCCAGCTTCCAGCTGGGAACCAGAACCAGGTTCCAAATTCAGTAGCCAAGCATTGAAAGCCGAAGAGGCCTAATGCACTTTCACTTCCTGATACAAGTGAACTTAACACACGTTTCACATATGACGACGCTTTAGCTTTCACCAGACCAGGCAGGGGCTGGCCTCGTGGACGGATACATGTTCATTGAAATTGAATTCTTATTTAGCGGGTCTTGATTTATTTCACCTCGGACATTTTGCCCTGAAACTACGAGGATAAAATTAAACTATATTTTTTTAATTTTGTTGAATTTATATTTATAAATTAACCATCGGCGCTAAATGACACGAAAATTAAGTCAATATTCATCGTAATATCTGAGTGTGCTTAAACATCTAACGATTATCGACAGATTATTTTGAACAACGGGCTCGCTTTAAATCGCCTAATTTGTCAGATGGTAAATGGTTATGCAATGGGTACACAAAATAGAAGCCTTTTGCCTATTCAAGTATCTAGCGGGTAATGTACTGATCTTCCAGGCGATTCTACTGTTCGTAATAATTAGCAATCCTAAAACCGAAAATACTTCGTTCCAAATGCCATAGAACCCTGTTAAGCCTGGCCGAAAACAAGACATAGAGATATCGGAATCGGGTGCCTCGGCCAGAGCAGGCCTGACAGTGCTGGTGCTGGAATATGCCCAAAAAAGTACGTTTTGGGTTTTTTCAGGATCTCCAGCAAAGCAGCCTGGTCTTCGGAGGGAGGACGGGAGTGGTGGTGATGACAGATGTGTGACAGTCTGATGGGTTTCTGGTTTCCAGCTTGATTCCTCCGCCTCTCCACTCCATTTCACTGACATTGGCATTGACTTCCAACACCGCTTCCCGATTCTCGACTTTGGAAAACGAAATAAGAATCGAAATGCAGCGCGGCGTTTCTGCCTATACTGACGCTTGGTACTAAATAGGACCAAACTTTTGTTTCATATTGATCCCTGTTGTAATGTGCTGCATGCATATGAATACACTGAACAATAGGCGCCACAGTAGACAACGGGAGCACTTCTTTCGGATTCCATTTTTACAAAGCCGCGTTTTCAAAAATGCGAACCCGAATTTTACTAATTGATTAAAACATGAGTCATTCTAAATTATCCGGTATAAATTGACCAAATGCCCGTTGTACACTAAGCAGTGTAATTTATGGAGACTTGTGAGATAATATTCCGTCATCGCCCGGGTCTCTGCACCGCACTCATTGAGATTTAAATGAGGAAATCTCAGCACCTTACCACACTGCTCCAAATACATGCATGAATATTATTAGTGAGAAGAAAAGGAGCTGATTACTTATTCCTATTTGCATAAGTCTTCCTGAAGAGGCACTTGAGGCAGGGCTTTATTCCTTCCCCTGCTATAAGTCCGACATCCTTCCAATTCGAATTCCAAATTCTGAATTCCTCAACGAGAGCACAATTCTCTCAAGCGTCAAGTACAGAGGGTGAAAGCGGGAATAGCGGGAATGGTGCTGCCTTCATCCTTCCATTTATTCCAACACTTTAGTTAGCATGGACCAGTTGTGGTCATAACAGGGTCAGCTTGTATAATGAATTCGGTATATACGTACATAATAGGTTTTCTGATTAATCACCGATTAATAAGCCTTCTGACGAGTTTTAATTTAGAGTACAGGACATTTCTGATTTTAAAATGAGACAGTGGAGATAGAGCAAAATCAAAGAAAGCCTACGAAAGCAAAACTTGGATGCTATTATGAGGGATGCACAACTTCCGTTTCGGTTGAGATGGAGGGGATGATGGGGCGTTCTAAGAGCTAATGTAGACGGATTAAAGATTAAAGCAAAACTTTCTCCGCGGAAGGTTCAGAAGAAGCACGAGGAGCTTAGTTTATACATAACCGTCGTGTAGCGGCGGGTTTGATGGGAATGCTCCAAGCCGGAGCGGCCTCGTCACTCGTTGCTGAAGCCGAGACGAAGATAATTGAATGAAGTGATCCTGAATAGGCTAATAGGATTCTCGGCTCTTGACAAAAGGTGCAAAGTGGGAGAGAAATGAGTGAAGACGTTCATCACGATCACCAGGGAAAGAAATGCTAATTCGCTCTCCCGTCGAAATAATAATAAAGCCCATGCTAAATCAGAACACTGGCTTGAGTGGTTTTCCTAACGCTTCGTATTCACCAGTTTGAAACGGGTGAATTTGCCGTTTGAACACAACTGAATGTGGCATCTTAACGTTATTCTAATGGTTTGAATTTTAAAGTTTCAGCATTTGTAGCTTTACTTTCAATTGTGAAAACAAAAGGTACGTTACTGTGTGGTTCTCGAAAGGCCAAGGTAGAATTGGGCAGAGTTGGCAGAATTGGGTAGAATTGGTAGGCCTGAAGGCGAACTGACATAACACTCACTCAGATGGAATTGAAAATCTCGGTCCCATTTTCACTTAACTTTCCTTGGTGCTTCCCCAGATTTCTCGTTTGCAACCACGAGCAACGGCTGAGGGCCTGAGTCCCGCTACATGCCGACAGGCACATTTAAACCCCTTGATCTTCCTGGGAAAATATAATAAATACCTATAGATAATATTTATTAGGAAATGTTACTTTAGTAAATATATATTTGCATTAGAATTAACCACATTATTGTGTTGAACCTGGAACCAAGTTGAATCCATTAGCTAGCATTACCAATTTGAGCCTAATATCAATTTTGCAATACGACCTTAAGGTCCTGATGAACTTCTATATAATCCAAATAATACTGGAGACTTAAAAGAAAGCACGATTTAATCCTTGGCCTGTACTCTGAGAAAAGCACAAAATCTTCTTTTCTTTCTTTGCCAATCTTATTCCGACAATTCGGCTTTGCACCAAATCCTATCTATTTTGTACCAATACAGTCTGTGTATAGGTGTTAGATAGCTCATGTTGTGCTCGTTGCTCGTGGAGTGCCTTGGCCTGGCCTAATTCCAAATTGACTTGACCCTCTCACTATGTCTGCGTTGTTTCCAGGCATTTGGACGATGTGTGAGCCTCTTCTCAGCAGCAACGGGTGAAAGTCCGAAGTCTGGTGAAAGTGAAAGTCCAGTTTGAGGGCAGGAAAAGAAAAAAAAAAGAAAAAAGGCTTGTCGTAGTTGGACAGAGCAAAAGAGCGAGGGAGCTTAATGGAGAGGCGAGCGGTGGCCTCTCAAAGGGAAAATTGAGTTGTGGGACTGGACAGGGCTGCGGGGAAAATGTGGTCCAGGTCAACTGCACCACCATAATTTCTGATCTGGACATATTAAAAGCTAAAGCTATATTTTTTAATGATTAGTCAATTTAATCCCAGTTAGATCATTTATACCCTGTCATATTTATACGAACGTTAAAAGATATTTAGTTTAACTGTGAAGCGATCACGGTTCCTGCCATGTTATAAATTCTCATACGAATGTTAGGGTTATTCCGCTAATTTGAGTCATGATTTGACTAAAAACACGGTTTTACATTGTTCTTTGAAATTATAATTACCAAAGACCTAACTGACCGAGGGTCATGGCATCGAAAGCCACTTGAAGCAAAAAAGAAGGGCCTAACAAGAGTCGAGGTGAAAGCCTAAGAGAAAGTGACTCTCTGCGGAGAGCGGATTGACGTTTATTCCCTCCACTTCTCCAACAAGCTCGGAAATCTAAGCTGACCGAAGAACAACACTGACAATTTTACCCGGTCACGTTGGCCTTTGGTACCGCTCGTCTCGACTTTTTGTCGTTTGGAATAAGAATTTAATATTTTAAATAATTAGTCAATCGAGCATCATGCACATATTAAAAACTCCTAATTACGGATCTTGAGCTAGCCTGCGAACAAATTTGATTAATCTTGTAACGACAAAATCCTAATAGTTTTGACTGCCTTCCGCAGCTTTTATCAAACCCTTTAGCCGAAATCGCTGATTTTTAAAAAGGTCTCAAATGCCCGAGAATTTGCTGTGGCTAGTTGGTTTGGAGTTTTTTCCTTATTTTTATGAGGTCAAGCCAAGCCAATTCCAATGTGTGTACTCGCTTTCGCTAGCTCAGGCTCTACTACTGGTAGACTCTGAACGTGCATAGGTGCTGGGACTACAATTTATTTTCCTCTTAACGGAAGACGAAGAGAAGAAAAAAAAGAAAACTCAAATTGAATCAAGTTGGAACCGATCGCCGGAAAAAGGCTTTTAGTTCTTACTAAACTCAACTTGTTACCAGAGACGGGGAAAGAAGTAAAAGTTACATGGGAACTCCACCCTGGTCCGTGTTACAATTCGGACTAATACATAGGCAGTCTACTATAATGTAACAAACGTAACTGGTCGTTTCGTAATGGACAGTTGTGTATTATTTCGTAAAATGTATTCAAATTGTCACGCAGCGATGGTTTGTGTGATAACCCCGTTATGCAGGTTCTAACGTACGTAGCATACTAAAAGCAGGTAATTTCACACAACGATCCAAGACAACGTACTATCTATGATCGTTTCGTAATTCAATAGAATTCACATTTATGACAAAACTAGTCATTAATCGCTGCAAGGTGGTGAATGTATGTGTCAGTTACTATAATTAATTAGTTATGAATTGTTTACACTCGAGAGTAAGAAATGTTGAACGCTTTATTTAGTCAATACAATGAGCCGCAAACGGCCAAGAATGCATGGAGATGGAGAAAGCCTCGGCTGAGCCGGAGAAAGCATCGTTTACCACTGACACGTAATAGGAGTTGGTCGTATCGCCTCTCCGTCCACTGACCATATTGCCTTGCATTGCCCTAGATGGGCACTTGAAACCAAGGAAAAAGTAAGAAACTAAAGCCTAGCCTTCTTAGAACACAGAAGGAAGTAAGTAGCACTGTCAGCTTAAACCAGAGTTGGGAGAAAGTGGAGAAGGGATCCTTATCGGACTCGACAGTCACTGCCTACTACTCTGAGAAAAAAAAAGAATTTACGAGAAAACATAGCGCACAAAACATAGCTGAAAAAACAGCACAGAGAGCATGATTACGACAAACATAGGACCAAAAACAGTGCACAAAAGTATAGCGCACAGAACATAGCGGATACAAAAAGATTTAATTTGGAGTCAGATTTGGTGAGATCAGCCCAATTACTG
The DNA here is from genome assembly GCA_034694925.1 of Ceratophysella denticulata. NCBI lineage: Eukaryota > Metazoa > Arthropoda > Collembola > Poduromorpha > Hypogastruridae > Ceratophysella > Ceratophysella denticulata. The sequence goes on from JAQFYT010001414.1 coordinate 15,278, forward strand.
TATAACCTACACTACCGTAATGTAAGATAACCCAACAAAACTTGGAATGCTATTCACATCGCAAACATATTTCCGTGATTGCCGTGTTTTGTTCGCTATGTTTTTGCTAGCTAAATTCTGTGCGCTATGTTTTGTCGCAACACCAAGAATAACTATACTGCTTCCGTCTCACTGTCTTCATCTTAAGTTTTACTTCCCACTACTCAAGGGTTTTTACAACTTTAGTCATCCATTTTCCGTTGGGTTCTAATGGTCATGTTTAAGGATACTTGTCTGGAGACCAAATGTTGGGTTTATGGCATCTTTTTCTCCTGTTTCAAATAGTAAGTTGCAAGAGTAATAATGCTTTCACTTCTATTACCTTTTTGCATATGAGGATTCAGAATACGGGAAAGAATAGCAAGTCTGTTTTACGATGGTTTATTCCAAATCAGCGGGATTCCGAGTTTGGGATTTCTGTGCTTTGCACATACAAAATAATTGAATAAAACACCGTCCAGATTTATCGTTGAAAATATTAATTGACACTAAACTAAACAAAAATTTAGTCGCTGACCCTGTTGTGACAGCAGTGCGAAATTATAAATTAGGACCTTTAGCAGAATTCTGTATAATAATAATAAAGGTCGGCTCATACCCTAGCATATAGCATTAGGTAACCTGGTTTGTGAACTTATGCAAAATATCGAGTCCTGTTCCTGTTATTGGTTTTTGAGTTTTTCAAAGTCTCTTTTATGCGTTATTCCAATTTTTCTTCTCTCGCTCTCTCATCGTAAAACTCTTTGAAGAATATTTCTTCAATGCATAAAGACATTCTTAGTTCCGGGTTCGGGATATGTTGTATATGCGCTTTTCCAAACTTTGCATCACAGGAATATATAACGTTGAAAGAACTAGGCAAACTATTTTAGAACCTAGCTTTGGCGATCGGAATATAAGGTATCTATAAAATAGTTCTCAGCACTCCGTCGCTCATGAGTCTCAACTTCCTTCCCTTCCAGCAGTGCCAGGCATCGGTATAGCCTGTAATCCCGAGATCGCATACGTTTTTCTAACATAACGTTTCCAGATATAATATCACGCAGTTGTTTGCGTAGGAGAAAGTATGAGATCCCCGGATCGCACATTATTCTGTATATAAGGAGCCTTAGCGAAGGCAATAAATGTCAGGGATGTTTCAGTGCTGATGCTGAGGGAGTTGAGGCCAAAATCCTTTCATGTGATGTGATGACACGCAATGAAGTTATATGGAAGGAAAATGAGGGAATAAATAGCCTACTTTGAATGGATATTGATATTGGGCTTCTTCACAAGATTCCGCTT
>JAQFYT010001415.1:0-16593 GCA_034694925.1 Ceratophysella denticulata
GTAAGTGGTTTCGTTTAGGAGGAGTAGATGAACACACATACATACATGGCACAAAGTACGATTTTATGTAAATGATATGAATTCGCCCGACGAAGCGTTTATTAAATCTCTATACAGCACAGATACGATACAGGAGATACCTACTCGTACTTATGCACATTGTGGAATAAGCGTTTAATGTTTATTACCATGTAGATTTAGGTTATAAATTCTAGAAATTGATTTACGTTTCACAAAAAACCATAAAATCATTGCTTTGGCTAATTCTACGAAAGCTTAAAGTACAAACAATTGTGATTTAGAGTAGCTAACCTTTAACCTTGGTGGAATTTTAATCTTGAATGCTCTGTGAGAATAAATGATGCTGATCTGGATTCAATTCCAATATATACCGATTAGCTTTTGTTAAGTTGTTATGAGAGCAATGCACCCCAATGTGCTTATCAAATCAATCAATATTGATTTCTGATTTTCACTGATTTATCAAATTCCAAGCTTTACAAGAGATAATTGACCTTGCTAATGTCAAATTCATAATTCAAGTATTGCAGGTTGTAGCTATTTAAACTCTATTTCAGGAGCAAAAGTTCTCATCATTTAATAAATCAAAATAATTTCCTAAATACATTAGCTCACAATACCTATAGAGCCTGATTGGCTAGATTATTCTAACATGGATTTGAAACCCATTCTCGTAAGCGATGTAGCCCACGCCAAGTCAACGGTGGAGCGGTTAATGCAGGAAACCCACTTGGGCATGGACTGTGAGGGCGTTGACCTGGGTCTCCACGGACAAGTCACCCTGATTCAAATTGTCAATTCCAGCTCTGAGATTTTCCTATTCGATGTTCTGGTCTGTCCTGAAATTGCTCCGGTATTGAAACCTCTCTTGGAGAGTTCTACCATTGTAAAGGTGAGTATTAATTTGTTCACGAAATACCATGTAATTACTAATGTAAGTCTCTACAGCACTATTCAAATGCAGATAATTCATGATGTCCGGGCTGACCGAACGAATTTGATCAAAGACTTTGGGATTTTCCTCAACCCAGTCTTCGATACACAAATTGCTTATCATTTCATGAATTCTGGAACGAACCTTCGAATTGGTTGGAATAAACTCTGCCAGAAATTCAATGTGCCGAGCAATCCCTTGAAGGAAAAATTCCATGGAATTTACCGCACTAAACCGGATATTTGGAAAACTCGACCGCTCACAGAGGAAATGATGATTTATTCTTCTGCCGATGTTCGCCATTTGCACAACCTCCAAACTCGCTTGAACAAATTCATTGGAGCCGGGGACATGACCAAATTTGAGCGCATGTGTCAAGATGCTTTGCTTCGGGAAGGTGAAGAGCATAGCTTTCGTTTCTAACAAAAATGCATCGCTTCGATTTTGAAACTCATATTTGCTAAATAAGCACTGATTACTATGCATTCAATATACACAAGAAAAATAATACAAAAAATGAGCTCTAATTATACATTTAATGAAAACTGTACATGAAACATGAATAAACTGATTCAACTTCAAAAGTGCGGCGATTATTGACATTAAACCGATCTAGAAATTATACAACTGCCTTTGCTTTTTGAGTCCCATTGTTCTGTGCGTGTGCTACGTTACCGCGTATTACCAGTTTTTTTAGCTTCATAGTGAGATTATGTCTAAAATGTCGGGTCAAGGTTATCCAAATCTGGGCTGTACTGTATTAGGCTGTCAACCTAACGAAACATGAATTTTTTAATAACCTAACCTAAGCTATAAGACTCGCTCAAAACAAAGTACATATTGTATGAAGTACAGGACAATAATGGCACCGTTTTTGCATTGAATTTTCCAGTCAGTTACTGAGCTTGATGCTACGGAGACTGGCATCCGTTTTTATTGTTTCCAGCATGATCGTGACGGGTGGGCTAAAAACAGTGCCAATGACACTTTTATAATATCTTAGTGGTATGATCCCCTGATTGTGTATCAACCTGGAAGGCTTGAACCATTGCTGATAACTTCGTTTAGATATGATTGATTAACAACAGCATTACAAGACATGTAGGATGCATGTACATATAACTTGACCGCATCAAACAAGTTCATCCTCCAAGCTGCAGGTCCACTATTTATGACCTATCTATGTACTTTTCAATTCCTTGCCATCGCTAACGACACGTGTAACACTTACCTAATAGCTCCTGATCCTGAAAGCCAATGTAAATGGAATCTGAAAAAATCACAAGTTCCAAATATTCCATGCTCAGAAAATAAACTAATTATCCGTTCAGAAAAGGTGCATGACCGGTGAACCAGGTAGAAATGCACTAAAAATTGACGGCGTAAATGTAAAAGAATCGTAATTAAATTACACATTCTCCTGCATAATTATAATTACGAATATGGTCAAATCGAGCATCACAAAGTGTAATACTTGTAGGCCATGAACCTAAAAATAACCTATACTAAGGAAAATCAACGCATCAGGCGTGGTAAAGACAGAGAAGGTCGAATTTCTTCTAAGTCCCCTCATCCTCAATCCTCTCTCGGTTCACTTTTAAGTTTTAACTTCATATCGCTTCCAGCGCAGATACAAAAAAAGCATTTTTTCTAACAAGGGTCAAGTTACTTCGCTCATAAGACATTTCATTTTAGAAAATTGATTCAATTTGACTTCCAACTTCAAGGTGGACGGACGCTTTCCGTCTTTCGTCAATTTTTAAACTCAAATACATTTATTTTTATACGAAGTTTTTAAAACAATAAACAATGTGGTTATTTAACGAAACAGTACTGTTTCTAGTACTCTGTTATTTCAATACCGTTCGCGGAGAACAGAACGGTAAGTGTATTAAACGAATACCGCTCAATATTAATTGTTCTTAATATTAAGTAGTATTTGTGATAATAATAAGCCACTAATGTTTCCATTTTAACACATTTCAGTTAAAGCCGGACCCGAAAGCCGACCTGTCTGCACGAGTGTCGGCTACTTTCCTGACCCGGATTATTGTGACAAGTTTTATCGATGTGTCGCCGCCCCATCTGATCACCGTGACGGAGATGGAACTGGATTTCGTAAACATGATTTTGAATGCGCACCTGGAACCTCCTTTGATCCCGAGAGCATCAGTTGCACAATCGGTCAAGGACACGGTCACTGCGATCATCGGCCTCCTGTTCCTGTCCCTCCGCCCACGCCACCTTGTAAGTACAAATTTTGCAGCTCATTTTTTAAATTAGCTCGATTCGGTATTGTACATTGGCTGAAATTCTCGGTATTGAAATAGTATTGTAGGTACGAGGCCAGGGCCAGGGCTAGGGCGCATTATGTTCTTCTAGCCTAACGTAACCATAATACGGCTGTGGCCAGTTTTAGGTTAGAAAAACCTATATGCGCACACTTGTGTATCACTGCCTTTTCATGTTCAGAATGATCTGATAAATCGGACTTTGGTGATTAAATTTCAAATTAAAGTGTATACCGGCCCCGACGTAGTTCATTCTGTTCTAGAATATTTAAGACAACATAGCCAGGATCAACCTTAGTTCACGCTAGAACCAGTACATACGAAAACATGATCCCGTAATCGCATACGTTTTCAACTTTGCCCAGGACACGGGTATTCAATTGTTTGAGCTTTGATTAAAGAGCATGCGATAACGGGATCGCATACGACTTGTGTACTCAAGAAGCGAGGCATATTGAACAACTAGTCGAAATTAAATTACATGCATCATTTACAGTTCCTAATTTGTCCACAAATTTTCCATTTCCATTTCGAACTGATGGCGATAGAAATGACCTCTAAATTCCAGTAACCATAATCTACATATAGACGATATGGCACAAATTAGTTTCACTTTTCGTTTTCTACTTCATGTCTCGTACGTTATAGGTGAAATTCGTGAAATTGAGTTTAGATTATGATTAACTAAGTAAGGATGCAGGAAATCGTTTATAAAAGGTCGAGAATTTTTTCTGTTTTTACCAATAAGGAAGAGCATAAGTCATTTCGCTTTATTTCCCCTATTCTATTTATTAGGAGTATATTTCCATTTATTCTTCGAGAACCTTTTTTTTTTTAACCGCAAAATAAGGTATTTTAATTTCTAATATGAATATTCAATGAGATTTACATAATTTATTTCTAAAACTGAAGACTACTGAACGAACTTAGCCTGGCTTACCAGAGAGTAGCAAAATTGCTCGGAATTCCAATTCCAATTCTAGGCACAGTATGCATACTATTTTTGCATAGTCTATTAACAGCACACTTCATTTCAATTCAATTCAACACGACCTTTTCGGTTTCCTTTAAATCCCAGAGGTTCATAACTACATTACTTTTTTAGCTCAACAATGTGGCTACAGCATAGACGTAGTGCGAATAAATGGAGCCCCCGATGGAGTTCGGAAATCTATGTTAACCTATAATGGACACTTTCCTGGTCCCGTTCTTCGATGTCAGCGAGGGAAGTACTTGGTAGTACGCGTCACGAATTACCTGAATGTGACCACCACTGTACACTGGCATGGAATTGAACAGAACATGAGTCCATTTTATGACGGACCGGAGGGCGTCACTCAATGTCCAATTCTACCAGGACAGTCCATGGTCTACAAATTCCAAACATTTCAATCCGGAACTTACTGGTAGGTACTAAGTACCTAAATGCTAACTATAGTTTTTGCTGTGTATGTTGTATGTATGTGGAAGACTCGCATAACTCAATGCTAAATTCATATTTCGAATTTTGGCTAGATACAGTTAGTTTGTAGTTAGCTAATTTGCAAACCATGCTCCAGTGTATTACCTCTGTACTCGGCTATGAATCATATGCATAATGTGGTTGGAAAGCCAAGCGCCTCGTTAATTGAGGAAAATTCTGGTCATTTACATAAGGCCGTCAACAGCATAAGCCAATTTGAAATTCCAAATTGTTAAAAGTTATTCAAAGCATTTTGATTTTTGCATGTGATAATAATTGCATTTTATAATTGTAAACTGTTGGACATGTATTAACTAACGAGGTTGTTGACTTTCCAACGAAATATCATGCTTCTGATTGCTTATCTTATTACGAAAGGTAAGTTTTACAATGCTGTGGACCATGTTTTGCCTAATTAATTAGCATTGTGAGATAACGAACCAAAACATGCAAATAGTAAATGAGCCAGAGGTAAAATCGTGCATGTGTTAATTTGCATATAGGTACCATTCCCACGACGGACAGCAGTACACTGACGGTGCCTGGGGTATTCTAATCATTGACAATACCCCACAAGAAGTTTGGAGTAATCTCTACGACGATGAACTAATCATCACTCTTAACGACTGGCAACATGCTCCTGCCGACGAACTACTTGCAACCTTCCTGGCCGATGACCAGCTTTTTCCATTCCCAGACTCTCTCTTAATTAACGGAATCGGAACCTACAATTGCACGCAAGCCAGACTAGATGGATATTCCTGTAGACCTAATCCCAAGTACCCCGCAGTCGTGAAGGTTGTTCCCGGAAAGAAATATCGGGTCCGAGTTATCAATACTTCCGCCGCTACCCGCTTCGAGTTCTCTATTGACGGACATCGACTCGTCGTGATTGAGACAGACGGCGTGGACACAGTCCTCACGGCTCCCGTGGATCAAGCCACACTTTGGGCTGCTCAGCGCTATTCCTTCATTCTGAATGCCAATGGGTCACTCGACGAGTATTGGATTAGGGCTTCAGGGAACTTTGGCGGACAAGGCCTGGCCGTTCTTCAGTACGACAGACCGGCCGCAGTGGATGTCACAGTGGATTCAGAGTCTACGACAGTGGACATTGAAGATGCCGTTCCACAAGGAGAGCAGAGTCGACCGGCCATACCGGATATCAACTGGGATCGTCTCACGGCTGAACGAAGATGCGGAAAATCAGATGGTCGCCGTACCCGAAGAAGCGATGAATATTCCGAAGATGCAGTGACTCGCCATTACGCGTTCTTTGAAGAGGAATCACCTGAAGCTTCCATTCCGATTGATGATCGTGACGCTGGGAAAGAATTACGCTTGCCGACAACGACCGCTCCTGCCAATCCAGTCATACTCGATCAGGTCGACTGCCTTCCCTATCGAACTGGCGGACAAGCCGATGCTCCGAATTACTTTGACCAAGAAGTCGTGATCAATGCTGACTTCTGTCCTGGATCCGGACCGGATGGTACAGGCTATCTCTGCATGAATGGAGTCCAGTTTGTTCCTGGCCCGAAAGGAAGTAAACCGGTTCTCTTTCAATTCATCGAAGGGCAATTACTCACTGGCACTGGTGCCCAATACCACACACCGGAATTGAATAGAGTGAGTTCAGTTTTCCAAAATGAATATTTAACGTAGAGCCTTATCTGTGAGATGGATTTGTCAGCAAGTATAATCTATGCAAATGACATATTTAAATAAAACATCGCCTTTACCATATTTCTCTGATTTATTTATTCCAGGTCATTCAGGTCGTGCTAAACAACAGACACCCAAGGGATCATCCCTGGCATTTGCATGGACATAGTTTCTGGGTTATGGGAACCGGATTGCCTGATGAAGGGGATTACAGTCCAGCTCGGGATGAATCCAAGCTGATTACAAAAACTGTACGGAGAGACACAACCGGAACCTGGGAAAAATCCTGGATGGTGTTCCGGTATTATACTGGAAATCCTGGAACCTGGTTCTTCCACTGTCACATTAATTGGCATTTGGGAGCTGGGTTTGGAGCTGTTTTTGCAGAAGCACGGGGTATTGCAGAGCAAGTTTATTGTGATCCACCCAAAGAAGTTGTGAAGGTGTGCCGACGATCACATGTGAACGTATTTTAATTAAGCTGATATTCCTTGTTTCATTACTATGAGGCAAGAGGTTATTTGATTACATTTCATGGTTCGAGTATCCTTTCAACCTTGACTTGTATTTTATTTACTATTTCTTACTCTGTATTGAGCCCATTTGTTTCTTTGAGGGCATTATTATTACTCGTATTTGTCTTGTTCTGTGGGTTTTGAGGTTGGTTGTCATTGTATTTTGAAATTATTGACGGAGTATGCAGCCCAAGAGTGTATCTCACAACAAATGTATACGAATATCTAACTGTATCAATATATTAAACGCATTATTTCTTACTGCTAACTGCAGGATAAACTCTAATGACTTACTGCAAGGCTTGACATATGAAGGATGGATTCTGAAAATAAATGCATATCCCACCGAACAAATTGACTAAACCGGCGTATTTTGTACTCTCACTTTCTTAATTGTTTCTTGTACAATACAACTCCTGTAGTGGGCACCAACCAGCAACACTCATTATCCTTAATTAGTTCATAATTGCAATATACACGAAATGGAAATTGGACAGAAAGAGTGGAATGGAACTGACGCATTTACTAGGTACCAGCTCGATTGGAGATAGAATTAATAGGTATATGGTTATTTCTTATTTCAGTAGTGTGTGTGTAGTCCGGTTTCGAGGAAAAGCTGATATTCTATCGATTCGGTTTGTAGTTTCTTTTGTGCAAGGTGAAAGCATGATGATCCCGCAGTTTCAGAGATCCAGGCATGGGCAGGATTTCGAGTGGACAGAGTTCGATAGCTCCGGTTCAGCTTATAGAAATCGACAGCGGCGTTCGAAATTTTTTTACAGCCAGAAAATTAAAGTCTGGTAAGAACTTGATATGATACCGACCTATACCGAGAGGCATGCATTCATAATTGCAGCATTTCGACATGACCATTCTTTGAAAATCGATATCCAATACATCTATTGTAATTTCAATTTACGCAGCGTTCTATTACTTCTCACCTTAATTTTACTGTATCTGGTCGCCGCTCTGGTCAAATACCTAACAACAGTTCCTGATATATTACACGTGGAATCAAAGGACATACTTACGATCAACAACTGTGAATCAAAAACTGTCAACGAATCTGGTAAGCAATTAAAACTTAGAGCAAGATTCGAAAATTAAATCCATGGGCGACACGATACTATGCATTAGCATCTAAGCTCGTTTTAAATCTTCCACCATCACAATTCAGATGACGCATGCTTATATGAACTGTCCCTGGAATATACAATGGGGGCTCCGGATGGAGTAACAAAGCAAATGCTAACGTTTAACGGCCAATTCCCTGGACCAACCTTGCGCTGTGCTCGTGGGAAGTTCCTGATGGTCCGTGTGACCAATAATTTAGATGAACCAACGTCAGTACACTGGCATGGAATAGAACAGAATCTGAGTCCTTTCTTCGATGGACCTGAGGGTGTGACCCAATGTCCAATTGTCCCTGGAACCAGCATGCTCTACAGATTTCAACTGTTCCAGGCCGGAACATACTGGTAAAGCCGGCATTTAAAATCAAACACTGAAATTTAGAGTGGTTAGCATAACCCTTTGGTACGCTGAATATCTTAGGTACCATTCCCACCATTCACAGCAATATGTTGAAGGTGCCTGGGGAGTTCTCATAATCGATAACACGAATGAAGTCTGGGGTCATCTCTACGATGAAGAAATGACTATAACTCTGAACGACTGGCACCACCTCCCCGCTAAAACTCTACATGAACGATTCATGGTAAACGATGCCGACTTTCCAATTCCAGATTCCCTTCTCATCAACGGCAAGGCGAGTTACAACTGCACTCAGGCTATATTAGACGGGAAGGAATGTAATCCTCAAAATCAGACACCCCTCGTTATTTCAGTCCGACCAGGTCGTCGATACAGGGTTCGGGTCATCAACACTTCGGCCAGTTCCAGATTCGAGTTTTCAATTGATGGGCATCAACTGGAGGTAATTGAGGCGGATGGCGTGGACACGGTCCGGGTACCACCTGTCGACAAAGCATATGTATGGACGGCACAAAGGTACTCGTTTATACTGACGACCAACGTCACAACTCGAAGCGATTTCTGGATTCGGATAGTCGGAATTTTTAACTTCAAACATTCCCTAGCCGTGCTGCATTACGATAGACATTTCAATGATGGCAATCAAGACCAGGATCGAGCGCCGAATGTAACACAATACCCAGAGCGCACATCCCAACAAGGACGTCCAGAAAAGCAAAACTTTGATTGGAAGAGCATGGCTGCTACCTGTAACGATAATTCAAAGTCGAAACAAAAGAAATGTTCCCTAACGAGATCCAAGCGAATAGGCAAAATATCTAAGCATACAGAAATGAGCAGAACTCAACGAAATGTCATAGATATCCCAAAGACGAATCAAACAAACACGACCTATCCAGTGCTGTTAAATCAAAATGATTGTCGCCCCTTTCACAATGATGGCGGGTCAAGTGCCCCAGATTATTACGATCGGCTCATCACCATTAACGCCCATGACTGCGCCAACGTTACTAACACAGTGAACAACGTTGGTAAAAGTCGAACACGGCTCTGCCTCAACGAAATTCAATATATTCCAGGAACTACAGATAGTATCCCAATACTATTTCAAATGATAGAAGGCAAGAACATCTCATCATCAATAGCTCATTTCCATACACCCAATCTGGATGAGGTGAGGTTAGATCATGTAGTCTGTTACATATTGTTTTGGTCTGGCATAAATGAATTATTATAACGGTTGATATGTATTTTAGGTCGTACAAGTTGTTATAAACAATCAGAATAAAAATGCTCATCCCTGGCATCTGCATGGACACACGTTCTGGGTCGTAGGGACAGGGGCTCCTGAGCAAGGTAATTATAACCCAACCCGTGATGCTGGTAGCTTGAGCACTGCGGTGGTCAGAAGGGACACCACACACACTTTCGAGTTTTCTTGGACCGTTATCCGCTACGTCACGGGAAATCCAGGATCCTGGTTCCTTCATTGTCACATTAGTTGGCATCTAGGAGCTGGATTTGGGGCAGCTGTTATTGAAGGAGAACACCTTGCGAAGCAGTTGTACTGTAACGCACCAAAAGAAGCCGTCGATGTGTGCCAACGTGCCGGGGTGCAAGTTTAGTAGGTATGTGTATGTATGAATGTATACTTGAACAATGAGGGTAATTCGGCTACGAATAAAGCTACTAGGCGGGCTCATTGCAAACTGCTTCTAGTAAAGTTTAATCTACTGTCCGTACTTTCCTCACTTCGACGAATTTACAATATACCAACTAAAGTTTGTTCCGAAATGTACTTGCCGAACTTCCTGAGACAAAACGCAGAACGAGTATGCTTCGCAGAAATTGACTAGTTTGATTCTATGCATCAAAGCAACAAGTTTTCACAACCTGCCGTGATATCCTCAGCGCAAATTGTGAAACGATGTATTCGCAAGCAAAGCAAGTAAATAAATGCCTTAACGAATGAATTGCAGGTTGAGCTATCTAAATACGAAGCCAGGAAAGTATAGACAGCAGGTGTAATCGCTATAACATGTAGAAGTAGATATGTTTGCAAATAATTTATTTCATAGAATAAACACATAAACATAAATACTGACGCAAATACACTCTATAAATATCTGATATCCTTGACTTAAGCCACGCTCCATCAGTTTTGGTGTTTACCTTGTCGCAATCCCTAATATTCCACGGTGACGCATTTTGTTTTCAAGTATTCGTTGAGTGCTTCTTCTCCTAAATCCTATTAATAAAGCAAGATATTCAGAATATTATACATGCATAGTTAAGTTAAACTCGGGATAATGCGATAACCTTTAAAAATTGAGTTCGGTTACCTTTCCAAATCCGGATTGCTTGAATCCACCAAAGGGTGCCGCGACATCAGTTTTATTGTAGCAGTTCACAAAGCAAGTTCCAGCAACGACACCGTCAGCAAAAGCAAGCGCCTTGGCCATATCCTTAGTGAATACTCCAGCAGCCAATCCGAATTCAGTGGCATTGGCTCGGTCCAATACTCCTTTCATGTCCCCATCAGGGAAAGTCGAAATAATCATGATTGGACCGAAAGATTCTTCTTGGGCAATGAACATGTGATCTTCCACGTTGGTAAAGATAGTCGGCATGAAGAAGAGTCCTGGGCGTTTGACCTGAAAACCACCGTAGACTAATTTGGCTCCTGAAAGAACAAGCACCGGGTTTAACTATGTTAAACATGTTATATAAAAATATGGGGTTTGAATGGCCATTGTCTTTTGTTTTATTCGTTCATTACAAAAGTACGCTTGTTAAATTGCATTTTACCTTGTTTCACCCCAATCTCAACGAATTCGAGAAGCTTTTCCAAATGAGCACGATGATTCTGCGGTCCGTGAGATGTCGCTCTGTCCAAGGGGTCGCCAATTTTAATTTTACGTGTCTCCATCTTGACGCGCCTCACAAAAGTTTGATGAAGTGACTCTTCCACAAAAATACGCCCGGCCGCGATGCAATTTTCACCTGAATAAAATCAAACTTTTGTTATATGTACTTAATTCATTCACTCTTTTTATTTAAGTTCATAATGCGCTTTTACTCTAAAATACCTTTGTTGAAGAACACAGCCGACATTGCGTGCCGAACTGCTCGATCAATGTCACAATCCGAGAAAATTACGAGCGGAGAGTTTCCTCCTAATTCCAGTGAGACTTTCTTCACATTTGAGACTGCACATGATTTCATAATTTGCTGACCAATTGGAGTGGAACCCGTAAATCCTAGTTTTCGGATTTTCGGATGGTCAGCCACGGCCTGTCCACAAACTGAGCCAGTCCCAGGAAGGACATTGATTACCCCAGGAGGAAACCCAGCGAGAACGCTGAGTTCAGCCAATTTGAGCGCTGTCAGTGGACAAGCTTGTGGCGGTTTGAGGCACACCGTGTTTCCGGCTGCAAGGCAAGCTGCCATTTTCCAAGACACCATCATCAAGGGATAGTTCCACGGCGTGATCAACCCACAAACACCAATGGGCTCTCGCTTTGTGAAAGTTAAGTTCTTGTTTGGCCTAGCGTGGTTGATTGGAATGGTCTTACCTGGAGTAAAATATTCAGTTATTCAAGCGTTAACTGTAAAGTACTGAAAGCAGTGTGTCGAGTTATTTCATACCTTCAATTTTATCGCACCAGCCAGCAAAGTAGCGCCATGTATCAATGGACATTCCAATATGTGTCTTGAGAGCCAGCGTGTAAACTGCACCAGAGTCCAGGGTTTCGATTGTAGCCAATTCCTCTTTATGCTGTTCCATCAAATCCGCCAGTCGAAAGAGCAGCTTTCCCCGATCCCTTGCATTCATTCTGGACCATTCACTGTCGATGAAAGCGGCTTCTGCAGCCGCCACGGCTTTGTTCACATCCTCAACAGTAGCACATTCCACTTCACAAATTAGACTCTCGTCCGTCGGATTCCAGATCTGTAATTTCTTCTCCGGCTTGGAACTATTCACGAACTCATTGTTGATAAAAATTTGGTTGGGCAAATTCAAGTCGTAGTTATTGGCTCGGAGTTTCACTCCATCAAATTCCACTTGGTTCTTGCCCGAGCCGCCTCCGCGTGAAATAAGAACCACCATTTCAAAGAATTCTTCAAATGTTGTTGCCATATACACGTCCGTCGTTTCAATTTCAAGCCCAAACTTGTCCCTAACCTCTTCGACCATTCTGGTGACATCCATTGACCCAGCTCCGCCGGCAAAGAAGTCCGTATCAGCCTCAATCTCGATGTTTAGTATAGAGTTCCAGATGTCACGAATAGCGCCAGCCATCTTTTCTTCCTCAGGCGACAGTTGTCCAATATCCGACTTTTCAGACTCTTGCCCATATTTGTTGGCAGCCACCATTTTTCCATTTTCCAATCCCAACTTCGTCACGTTGATTGCTTTTCCGTCCATTCCAAAAAGAAGAAGACCATCTCCATGGACAATGCCTGGTCGGTACATGTCCTCGACGTTGACGTCCAATCCTGCAATGAACAAATCAGGTAAACAGTCGCATATCGGATAAACCCTAGTTTTGGATATTCAGGAAAGCCCTGATGCTTCAAATTACGGAAATATTAACAATTTACCTGCGGGTATGCTTCGCTTCCAAAGGCTCGATCCGAACACTTTGACAACTTGTCCATCCAGCTTGATCCATGCCCCAGGAACTTTGTCGCATCCCCGAATGAAGTTATGAATCTGCTCCGCGAATAAACCCTTTAGATTAATCTGGGACAGTTCCTTCTTGTTGAGCATGACTTCGTAGCTAGCGCCTTCAGTCGGTTGAGTGATCATGGGTGCCGTTCCTGCTGCAATGAGCTCCACCGCTTCTCCAATTGCTTCCACACCTTCCGGGAAAAGAAATCGGTTGTACAAGCTCTCCACGGTGTCGTTCGGGTCAATGGTGACTTTGGATTGAAGCAGAATCGGCCCAGTATCCAGGCCATCATCTGGCCAAAAAACGCTCAGTCCTCCCTCACGATCACCTTCAATCAGGGTCCAGTTGATGCTTGAGGCTCCACGATGTCTACAAAATTTTTTAAAAAAATATAGAGAGCTGCTAGAAGAAAACCTTTAAAACACAATATATCGATATAAATTTAAAAAAAAGAATTGAATTTCTGACCTCGGTAAGAGCGACGGATGATAGCAAATACTCTTATGCTTCGGAGCATTGATGACCTCCATGGGAATAAATTGGGAGCAATAAGGCAGAACATTGAGCTCCGCACCGACAGACTTATATTGCTCGAAAACGCTCGCAATGGTTTCTCCCTTGAGACGCCAACGTGAAATCTTGAATACCGGCACTCCGTCCACCCGCCCCACCGCTGCCAAAGCATCTTCTTTCCCATTCGCATTATCCGGTATCGTGAAAATCCCTACGACTTCATGTCCATTTTCCCGCAGAACTTGATACACGGACGATGCAAAAACGGATTGACCAATTAGGGCAATCTTCATCCTGACGATCTTCAAAAATTAACAAATTCACTCAAAATGTAATTGTATACAATAGCGTTATGCCGGAGAAACTGGACGGACAGGATGGCTTGTTGTCTGTTTCGTTATAAATGCAAATGTGAAGACCTTGATAGATTAAAGAAGTTGACGTATGTCTCCAAGACGGTCTTTCAACTCTAAGATACCTACTATACAAACACAACAACTTATACCTACCCTAGAGTAATTCAGTTGAGTACAGAGAAGATGCAAACTTACTTGTAGAGTATTCATTTGACTGTTACAATGAGCCAGGTAAGCGGATTCTTCAGCGGTTCAATGTCATTTGGGTCAGTGTCATTTGGTAAAACGCAGGGCGACACTTTTTGTCAGTCCTTGTACGTATACCGCACACTGTGATTCTCTTGTACCAGGCGACCCGGCGATCGCATACACGTTTCCTAATCTACCTTACTACTGTGATTTCTATATAATATAAGACAGTAATCGCATCCGTATGGTTTAGTCTTTTATTCAGAAACATATTTTTAATGGAATATGCTGTTGGTGGAAGATTGGATTATTAACTTTTTGAAACTTTTAAAAACCTTTCGTAAAAAGCTTTCGTAAAAATCTTTGTTAATGCGGTCGTAAGACTATAATTAAGGTAGTCCGATCCATGGATGCAATTTTGCCTCCCCGGGATGTAAAACTGACTTCGTGGTTTAGTTTTTCTAATCTGACACGCGGGTTTCTGACCTGACGCCTCTAATTTTTTCATCAACATTAGACCTAATACTAATATTCTAACTCTGTGCTAGGCCCGAAGAGATCCGACTAGGCCCTCGATGACTTTTAGACAATCTAGTACAGAAAACATCATAACTCACCCTAGGATTGCATTTTCAGGAATTTTTCTTTTGCAAAATATGTATATTAGTAGTAGTACACGTTTTCTCGGAGCGAGAAGTCTCCGGATATTCTATTCGTAAGTGCTCTATGAAAAAGTTTTTAGATAACGGAGGCAAATCTACCTCCCTGGGAGGCAAATCTGCCTCCCACAGCAATTTGGCAACACTGGAAGGAACTACAATTTACTGCCCGGGAGTCGGAATTTAATACGACTTGAGTCGTAAGTAAGCCTCCGGGACTCAGCATCTCTGTTAAGTTCATTTTGACTTAAGGTAACACATTGTCCCACAAATCAGGAACGATTTGGCAACGCTGCAAGGAGGCAAATCTGCCTCCTGAAGGCAATTTTGCCTCCACGGGAGGCTAAATTGCTGCAAGGCATACATATTCGGATTCACAGCTTCCCCTTAATAGGATACAAGGCTACGGTTAAATATTTCTCAATCTCACAAAACTAAATCACTAAAATGTTTCATGCATGAAACATTTTAGTGACCATACGGCCTTTCACGACGATGGTTAATAACTGACCCAAAATATTGATACTCAAATGACCGAGACCCAAATGACCACGCACGCCTTTTGTTGTTTTCACTGGATTAAGGAATGCTGTGTGTGTGAATTCCTCCAGTTAATTCCGGTTCTGGCGTTTGGATTTGGATATTGTGGATAACCCGTTCAGGGATCAAATCCAAATCTTAAAAGAACATATTGAAGCCGGTGGTGATAATGCTGATATACCTACGAGATTTGTAGAGAAGTACTACAGGCGTAGGTACTAGGTACGATTAAAGTTCATCCTGGTACATAACAAGGTTCCACGTCGAGACAACTCCACCACGTTTTATCCATGAACCCATCGGGCCAGCTTAACTTAATGTATCACTAATGTACAATCCTTTATTCAGGCTTCCACATAAGAACGTATTTATACAGATTCCATATGTATATCTTAGAATTGGAATATACAAGTTGTATTTATGTATTCATACTCTTAAACCATACTAACTTGAGGTCGTATGATCAAATTAAAAAGTTTCAAGCCGTGTGTAAATGAGTACATTATAGAGTTTTGACTTATACATCGAACTACATTTGTATGTATATACATACACAAAATCAATTCACTAAACATTAAATTATCTGTCATGTAATGTTGAATCAGAGGTCCTTTAAACTGTACACGAATAAATTATATATTTATTTTTGCGCAATGCCGATTTTGCAATACAAAAGGTCAACCTAACCTTCTTGAAACATTAGAGAAGAACTAACCATAGCCCTTTTGAATTTGAATAAACCTTTTGAAAGTTGAAAGGCTTTGCCAATTCGGTCCTCGAGATGGAACGTTTTTATTCATGTTAAAGTCCCCGATTACTATAGCTTACTAGTTCAGAATACCGAAAAACTATGATACGGTTTAGTATTTTTGTGGAAGTTTAAATAAATCACTTTTTGATTCATGGTAAAAAAATGATACAGTTAGTTGTTACCTATTTTTCGAAGAAAATCCATAATCCTTGTACCAAACAGTAAAAGCAGAATAGGTGTTGCGTGTTGTCAGAATGGTGCATGTGTGTGATTCATCATAATTTTTTCACTAATTTTAGGGTATGAAAAACTCCCTCTGTGGATTTTTCTTAATTCAGGTAGTTAGGTTAGCTATTTTGAAACCGAAAATACCCGAAGGGTATATTTAAGGAAACTAACTGATGCAGAAGTAATTTTTAAAAATCGATATACCTACTAGCAACAATGTTCTTTTTAGACCAGAAGGGTCTTATGGGATGATCTTGTCTGTCCGTCCGTCCGTCGACACTTTTTACATGTAAATAGGA
>JAQFYT010001416.1:0-16588 GCA_034694925.1 Ceratophysella denticulata
TCGAGGAGAAGGCGAACATACGGACGGACAGACGGACAGACGGACGGACGGACACTCCAAATTATATAGTAGATATTGTTAGTTTCCGCGTATGAATCTCCCAATACTGTACTTACAGTAGTAGCATATTTTGTTATTTTTCACTGAATCCCAAGCGTGTGAACCGAACCAGTCGGTGGTCACTTGGTTGCTGGGATTCGGGAATTGGAATCTGGAAAATCCTTCTTTTAAAAATTGTTTATTTTATGCACACTGTGAGTCCGTGCTGTGTGTGCCCAGTCAGATTGGAATTTAGATTGATTGCTGGTGGTCAGATTAAAAACAAAAGTTATACCATACCAGATATATACCCTACTGTGAGTACAGTACAATGGGTTAGTGAGTGATTTGTTTTTCGTGAGAAGGCAGGGTGGAATACAGAGTAGGTGAGAATTGAGAATCCAGTAGTCTCAGTGTCTCTGGAGAATATCTAAAGCAAAAAAAATGCTCGACCTGGAGAATCACAAAGCTGGATTAGATTGGAAGTCTTAGACAATTTGTCAGTCTCAGTCAGTAGTGTCTATGTATAGCTTAGATCTATCGGTGAGATCGATTTAAATTTTAAAATGTGAAATACTGGCCAACGTGCAGTTTGAATTTCGAAAACAGTAGGTGTTACAGTCCAGGAGTGCGCAGCTCAGTGGGGTTCATTATTACAATTTTGACCTATAGGAGCCCTGGATACTGGATACAGGCAGGTCAAGGGTACCAGCACGAGGTATGTTATGCAGTCTGATTTCACCTAGGGAGACAATGTTTATTAAAACTACCTGTAAATGCAGTACTTTTTATAACCTTGTAAGAAACTACCAAAAATTGTATCTCATCATCAAGTAATTTTTGTTAGATTTTTAGGAAATGTATACAGTTCTTTCTTACGGCCGGTTTTTATAATTTATATTTATAGTTGGATAATTTGGATAATTGAAACAATAGCTGGCAAAAACACTGCAAAGTCAATGAGCCACTTCGACTTTTCAGGGAAGTTTTGACAATTTAAGGATTTTTGTAAAAATTCATATTTAATTGTTATTACCCGAAAGCACTTCATTTTTCACTGTTTTGAATTTTTTCGTTTTTTTACGACAAAATTGATCGTGGGGATCGGATCTAAGGATATTTCCAAGTGTGCTTATCGAATTCACGCTAATATTTGTGCGCAGAATATCTAATGTGTCTCTGAGTTTTTCGCTCAATTAAAACAAATAAATCGAAGCCTTGATAATTGCCGTGTTTTAGCTGAAGCATTTATGATGGATTTCATATTTAATGCCATACAAATAATTTGTATATCAATCAATTAAGAATATTATATATGACCTACTGTAGTTTTGTATCTGGTGGTTATAAAATTCAACTCTTTCTTCAGAACATGACAAACTCGAAATTTATTGATCAGATGAAAATTCGAAAACACCCCGAAATATTTACAAAGATATACGATAGGATTACGTGCGGATTTTCATTATTTTTGTGAAGCTTCGAAGATTGAGCATAAAGTTAAAAGAGAGACATATATGCGTATTGAATGACAAAGTTCATGAAACAAAGTTCATGAAAGCCATTGTTCCAGTCGGAAAGTAGTTCAAGGATTTCAAGATTCTCACGAATGAAATTCTTGTATTCGGATTTCTTACTTAATGTCTCCTTATTTCTGAAACGAAAAAAGAAAATATAATGATTTGAACTATTTACTTAAACCAAAATCAAAACTGTTATTAATCGAGAAGCTTACAGTGTGAAGAAAGTTAGAGCCATGTCTCTGATAGAATAGATTTTACAATATTTTCCATAGATGTAGAAGATAAGTGCAAATTCAAATGTAAGTTTTGTACGAAGATTCAGCATTCGCTCAATAATGTGATCTCTGAAATGTGAACCCATTTTAAAATCCTGGCAGACATTCAGAACTTCTAACCCCATTTCCTGAGTCATGTCCGGTAGATGCATGCCATAGACGTAGTGCAACATTGCTGCAATGGCCTCACGGCTGAAGTACTCTCCTGGAACGTGGACATCGGATGTATTTTCGAATGCACTGTTCAATAGTGCAGAGAAGGCTAAAATCAAAAAATATTGAATATATTCTACCTACTGCATATAGGTATATATTATACGGTTTATCGACTCCAGATCGCATACTTCGAGTTTAGGTTAGATTAGACCGAAACTGGAAACGTTTTCAACAGGTAGTTTACGATTCGAACAAGAGTCTTTAGATTGCATAATTGCGTCCGGTCTGGAATTTTGCAACGAGGTGTTATGATAATGAAATAATAACCTACCACCAATAAGGACCTTGTGTACGCCAAATGACGCTACCACTTGATCATCATTGTCCATTATATGAATATTTGCATCTTTAAAGATTTGCCTCTCGATCAAGGAATGGAGACGTGTGGTATGGCTGTCCAGTACAGTTCTACCAAAGTAATCCTCCGTCAACAGTTTGTTTTGGTCTGCGGGTTTTTTGGTTTTGTAAGGTTCGTTCATTGCACAGATCAGTGAAATACGAAGTACCAGATCCTGACCATCTGGAAGGCACTTCAGATTTTCAAACTTGTCAAACTCGTCAGCCGTTATGTACGGTGAGCTTTCCCAAATATTAGCAGTACTGTCACTGCCTCGCGAGTAACCTGGGATCAACGTGCATATAACATATTTGATTAGCATGCAAACGGATTAGCACGAATCTAGGAAAAATTAAAAGCTTGACCTACTCAAACAACGAGCTTCATGAACGATTTTTCCTGAAGTCATACAAATTGCCACCTTGATAACGGGCACTCGGAAATGTTCGATATTTTGGGATTGAGGTGGCAATGTTCTCGGTGTGGTCTCGTCAGAATCTTGATAGAGACTCCTTCTGTCCTCAGATTCATCGAATCTTAGATGTACGTCATTCGAACCCTTCTGTTTGTACAGGCGGAGATTACCGGTACAAGCATAGGAGGTCCTCAACAAAAAATCTTCAATCTCAGTCACGATTGTTGCTTTTAATTCCAAAAATACTTTTTCATCATTTGAACCAAATTCATCTTCTGTAGTATGTTTCCACATATTTTGCAGCGCCTCCGAGGGCAGGAGGAACATTAGACCGGACGTAAGTTCCAAGAATGCCTGAAAAGTTAATGATTTTTAATTGGCTAATTGCGGGCAGTTTAATTGGAAGTCTATTTAATGAATAATAGTTGAAGGTCATGAATACTCTTAAAATATCACCGCGTACCCCGATTATTCGTTGATCCTGTGTTTTACTAGAAGCCTCGTACTCCTCAACTTTGGCAATCGCTCGGACGTTCAGTGTTTCTAAACAATTGAGAGCACGAACATCGTCATACGAATCGTCAGGCGTCGATATGTGCCCGTAACGATTCCGGTTACAAATGATTGATGCCTTCGTACTTGCCCTCCGGCCTTTGTTTCCGGATTTCTTTAATCTGCCGAAAACGAAACAGTCCTATCAAATTCAGCTATTTAATTGAAGGAAAGTACCAAAACTGTATCCCGGTGAGTGGGGGTATCGCAAGTATGCAAAACGGAGAAATTCATATTGCGCCCGCAATTCATAATTGTAGCCGCACAGAGCTGATAAGCTGGGTAAATTCATAGCAGCGATAGTTGTAGGAATTGTTCCGCTATGAATAGTCGCTGATATGAATTGAACTATACCAGAATTGGGTGGTTTTATGAATTTTAACGCTCTCAATGGTCGCCGCCATGAATAATCGTTGCTTTGAAGAGTCGCGCTATGATTGTATCGCCATGAATAGTTGCTGCTTTGAAGAGTCGCGCTATGATTGTATCGCCATGAATAGTTGCTGCTTTGATGAGTCGCGCTATGATTGACCCGCTATGAATAGTCGCTGATTCGAAAAGTCGCGCTATGATTGTACCGTCAAGAATAATTGCTGCTATGAATTGTCGTGCTATAAGTAGTCGCCGCTTTGAAGAGTCGCGTTATGATTGTACATTGTACCGCCATGAATAGTTGCAGCTATGAATATTGTCGCACTATGATTGTACCGCATGAATAGTTGCTGCTATGAATTGTCGCGCTATGATTGTACAGCCATGAATAGCTGATGCTATGAATTGTCGCGCTATGATTGTACTGCCTTGAATAGTTGATGCTATGAATTGTCGCGCTATCCGCCATGAATAGTCGCCGCTTTGAAGAGTCGCGCAATGATTGTGCCGCCATGAATAGTTGCAGCTATGAATTGTCGAGCTATGATTGTACCGCTATGAATAGTCGTGGGTTCGTTCCAGTGACTTACTTGAGATAATAGTCCAAAGCCAAGCAAGTGAAAGCAGGAGCTTTCAACTGTCTTCCAACTCGGTAGAATTCAATGGCCAGTTGTTTGAAGCCCTTACGTTCACGTAGAATCACAGAATGAATGTTTCGAAGACATTTCTCCTTCAAACAATATACTTCAAACTTATCTGCAAACTTGTGCAAACTTATGAGAAGCGGAATATCGGAACTGTAAACCTCTCCGCAGTAGCAGTAATCTAGAAATTTCCGAACTGGTTCTTCTTCGAAGCCTTCGATGATTACTGGATTGTTTCCTTCCGCTAACTTATTTCCCAATATGGTACTTTGTGCTGAAATAAATCAAAAAATAGCTATTAAAAGATTTCGTAAAAGTATATGTTTTTTTTCTGTACCTGAAACTTACCAGCCACAAGCACACGGAAAATTGGTAGATCCACTTTCACATTATCTTTGCATATGAGCCTCAATACACCATCCATGAACTTCGGATTTAGGACCCGCGTTCCTAACTCACTACTGAATGCATCATGGATGAAAAAATCCTTGAATACAACTGGTAATTTGACCCCAGGTCTCTCTAAGCTCTCAGTCTCAGCTGCCAATGAATCCGGTTCATGAACTGGACCAGGAGTTATTTTTGAGTTCACAAACGTGACACAAATGTTTAGGGCGGAATGGACGTCCAGTATGACCTCGAGGTCACTTATTGTGATAAATTCTTCGATTTCGAAAATGAACTTATTCCCTTCAGCCTCTTCACCTGTAACGTAACATGAATTAATAATTTCAGTGTTACCTAAATAGTAAGGGTCTTTCATAATCATAACCTTATATTCAGTTTTCGTTATACGCTGATATCATATCATGAAAACCCGCCCGATAGCGGAAATTAAGGCTGGCGCCTCAATGCGGATTCCAGATATCCTGTTAAATGTTATGGTAGACCCTGCGCTAACTGTATTTTGTATGTCAAATTAAAATTAGGTTTTTTTTTTGCTTACAAAATGCAAGTTTTTCCTGTTGTATTATTTTACATTGACTGTCCAGTATGGTCACCGCCATTATACACGACCTTAGTCTTTCCAGGAGATTAGTTAACTCTTGTTTGGTTGAATTAGATAAATAATATTCACATGATATCGCCCGGAACCCTAAATAGGCCGCTGACTGCGTCCGAAAGACCTCGAATATCCTGTAAATTACCGCAGGTATTATACTACTTAATTAATTTAAGTATCATGCAATATGAACTGGTTTGCATGGACACTGGAAAAACTTACACTGGAATGAAGATCTTTATGCGTTTCTGCTCAACATTGGCGTTCGAATGGAAGTCCACCACTACCACCGCATTCTTATCTTTATTATTGCCCTTGTTCTTGGTTTTCTTCTTTCCCTGTTTCTTTATTACTGCGGCCAGGTTGGTCGCAGTGGCTTTCCAGATCGTTCCGCAAGTGAACGTTCTAAACTCCTGCATTTATAAATACAATAAATGAATCAGCAAACGGGTAGATTTACGAGGTTTCGTGGATTTTGTGTATCGCATATTTTTCGATATTTTTGGTATTGTTCGAGAAGTATCATACCTGCGATCTGCGATATACTGTACTTCTAACCAGCAATATTTTTGGTTCGTATTGTACTTTCTTTGTCAGTTGTCAGTAGGTGCACTTATATTTATATTTATACAAATCTTACTTACCGCAGTCACGATCCCAGTCCCAGCATCCGGCAAGGATGCTTGAGCTGTAAGAGCATCTCCTTCACCGCCATGTTGACTATCGAATTGATTTTCTGTTTCTTTTTCTCGTTGAACTTCAGCAACGTTGACTATTTCGTCGCCAGAATTTTGAGCAATGACCACTTCTGGATTTGAAATAGAAATTACGGTTTCTTCCATCTTCAAATGATTCCACTTGGAATGGTCTTTCGTTATACAATTATTTAATCAATGATCCACATTTAAACAACACAATACAAATTTTGTAACTTCTGAGTGATCGAGATTTGTTTTGTTCCCGATACTGACTGCCAAAGAGGTTATAGGTATTGTCTAATAGCTAAGCGTTGGGGCTGCTTAGACTAACAGGGCTGTCGAACAGGCGACCCAAAATCAATAAGAATAATTTTTGACCCCTGTACTGAGAGGTGCGAGGTGCGGTGATATTTTTGTTGAAATTTTCTCGATTTTTGGCTCTTGTTGATATGAGGAAAGGACAAATTCAATGAATAGGCACAAAAACTAGTCAGCTCACAGAAGAGCTGACAATCGCAAAACAACGTTCGTCGCCGTACAAACGATCAGTCGTCGCAACAAAAGAAGGTATGTCAGCACAAACGAACGCGTGTCGCTCGAGTTTTCTAGAGTTCTCCATGCCAACAAGCCAATAATCAATGAAAATGTCAGCAAAATCTCACCGCTTATCTTAGCGCGGTGGTCAAAACATTTCCCTTCCGGCCTTTTGAAATACCGGGCGGTTGTGCCTCTAGTCTAAAAATATCAAGGCTTAGCTATGATCCATGGATAAGAATTAGCCTTGACAAGTGAGCCTAACCAATAAATACCCAAATAACGAATGCCCAGAATGCAACAGATCTTTAACTGACAAACTAATTTACAGTAGCATTGAAAACATCCTTATAAAAAAGAACTCATACGGCGTCGATTTCAATAATGCACTTTGCACCCCTATCTTATCTGAATTGATTTATTATTGAAGTTGTAATGTCTGTATCCCGTGTAACTTGAGACGCCCTCATTTTCTGGATTGACGACTTTGACTGACATTGAGAGCGTCTAAAGTGCAGATTATCCGGATTTGCATCTAAGAAATTTATGCTCTCATTCTGGTTCATGTTGGATTTTGCATAATATCGTATACCTACATAAAATACAGGGGAATATTACAACACTGGAGAGGGTTGGTAAAATTATCAAACCAAACCAAACCAACCACTACTAGTACTACGTGATACACGATATTCATTATTGATATTAGGCCATCCTAGCAGAATTTTAATGACTACCTCTACCCTGACACAACTGAAAAGTGAACCATGTCATCTGCCATGATATCGGTCCCAGTGTTGTGGTCAACTCTAGCGATGGATTGTACACGTATCTACTGTATATTTATGTTATACGTATTTAGATTTTAGATACACGTATACAATTTCGCACAGTTCAATCCAGTAGTGCTCGTAATTGTATAGTTAGTGAGATATTAAGGTTATGAAGCCATGGTGTCCAATTTGAACTAAATAAAATAGCGTACTACTACACAGCAAAGCATATTTTTTATGTGAGTTAGACAGGCCAGGAAATGACTCTGCTGTTACTAACCACTCGCCCATGGCACACTGATGCTTCTAATACCTTAAGGTTGTCTTACAAAGTTATAGAGCTGCGGGCTGCGGCATATCCCAAATCGTTATTTGTTACTGTATGGAATATGTCATGTATATTAAAATGGCCGGTGTGATACAAAATTGAAAAGCCAAATGCGTGATTAATTTACTCCGACTGGGACGCTAACTGATGCCTATGAAATAATCCATAATTTGGTTTAACAGAGATGACGTGTATTGTATCCCCTATCTGGCTGGTACCACAGCCAACTAGTAATACACAGATACTCTGTGCACATACTAGTTGGCTGTGCTGGTACATATTGCCTATTTTGCGGGAATTTCAATTTGATACTCCAACCTTAAGGTTAAGCTTAAGCTACTGGACTGAATTGACTATTTCCACTCGATTGAGTGTCACAGAGCACATCCTTTTTGGAAATAGCTAATTCTATGTATATCATAGTTTAATGCTTAACTGCCGTCAAAATCATTGTTCAGGAATCCTTCAGGCTAAGGCCGATAAAATAGTGGAGCAGTGGTTTGGAATTAATTTTATTGGGCTAGGAAACCAAAAGGATTTTCTATTATTGTTTCGTCATGTGCAAACTTGGATTGGACTCTGGTCTCACTCTCTGGTCGGTGATGTAATGTTGTGAGGGAGATAGGTTTTCTCTACTGCATCGTGGCTATCAGTTCATTCCCGTCAGCTGAGGAGCGTGGCCTGGAAATTCCAGACGTAGTAGAAGCCATAGGAATAGGAATTCCGCGAACGCCAGGCTAAAACAGTACCGGGTCAATCCCATTAATATTTAGCTTTAGACAGTCGCGTCACATTTCTTTGTGCTGTGTCTTGCATTGTGCAAGGATTAATATTTGCTATTATTTGGATCCTTAATTGAGGTAAGCTGTCTGCAAGGTTATATTTTCGTCCTACTGACATGGATTGCAAAAAAATGTTGATATACTTCATATGCAGGTTTCTGAGAGCATTTTCAATATTTCGTATTGGGCTAGGTTATTGAATAAATGTGTGTTTTCAGTAGGTACTTTAAAATTTGGGCGCCTTCGAGCAGCATTCATTTCGCCATAATTGAATCACGTTAGTCAAATTCGAAAATACATATTTTTGGATAAACAATATGCTTCGTATTTGCAATTTTTGCTCTCTAAACTCGCAATATTATTCGGCTAAGCTAAAGAAGAAATTCTGGAATTGCATAATTAATGCAAATTTTTAGTCAATATGCATTCGAGCGCTTAACGCTGCTTGGCTAAATAAATTCCCGAATAAACTCCCTTTATATAGAACTGTGGTGCTGATCACACCCAGAATTAAGTATATTCGATTTTCCTCTTATTAGGCCTACTTAATTACTGCGGACTTTAGTCGAGTGAGTCGTCGAGAGCTTTCTGCGGTTTTTTGGCTTCTCCGACGACGACCTGTGGAGACAGCAAACCCTGTCGTCGTCACTCACTGAATTAAACTAAAACAAGGCTAGTCAGTCAAGTCGAGAGCAGGCCTTCATGTGGTATTCTTCCATTCGTCGTCGGAAATTAGAGCAGGGACCAAAATTCTATTGTACTTTAGGTGCGTCAAATAATAGAGAAATTCTTCTGGTACTGGTTTCGTACCCAAAAGCCACGTTCACGTTCCATTATATGGCCGTCAGTAAATTGGAATCTTAGTAGTGCTGACAAAGGGCTTAAAACACACTCCGGCACAGAGGAAGTAAAGGAAGGAAGTGAAGTGCATACCAGCATACTGTCTTGGCACGTGTTTAGACTTTGATGAGCTCAAGACGAATTTAAGACTGACATGACTCTTCTCTGAGCGTTCAACGTTAGCGTTCATCTTTAAGTGGAAAGTTTCTTGGTACGTTCGTTTCGTATTCCGTCATATGAAGTACTTTTAGTTTTGGATTCATTTTTTATCATTTCGTCTCGTTATTACGGTACGGGGCCTTTTTTTCTCGGGGAAGAAGGAAGAGAAGTTCGGTTGTTGGTTTTGGTATGCAGATTGGGTTTGACTACTGGTAAAGCGTGCGGAATATAATCCAGAGACACGCGACACTCTGAAGAGAATGTGTCTCGGGACGCCATGGAGGGAAGAAAAGTTTTATTTCCGTGAAAGAATCTGGGATTTCAAATTCCGAGTTTGGGACTTGTGAATAGTTTAGGGGTTAGGGGTTCAAACCGGAAATCGGAGGTATTTCATAGAGAATACTGAATGTGCCTATCTTAAGCTAGGTAAATGTGCACTGTGCACATACTTATAAATAGGTATAAATTATGAGTAAGTTCATTCCTGAGGGAACCATTCATTCAAAAATTCTATCGCATAGAATTTTCGTCGGATCGGATGGTGTAATGATGAAGCAGGCATATTTTGAAACATATTTTAGATTTATTCAGCTCTGTGAGTCTGTATGAAAACATATTCGCGTTTCGAATTAAATTACGGTGTTTTATACGAGGGCTGTCCGAAAAATAATGAGCTTTTTAGATGCACTGAGAATAGCCCAGATATAGGGTACCTGTTACTTTATTACAACTGTCTACTTCTGCATACCTAAATAAATATTTTGGTTGTTGATGCCGAATCTACGTTTGTGCAAGAAGGCTTAGGTTGTGCAGAACATGTTACCTATATGCGTAGAAGACCTCATTTTTAAATTTAACTGTTTACTCCAGAAATATTTGTATCTGAACGACTTGCAGCTTGCACTCCGAATTAAGAATTTAAAACAGTAACTAGCAGACATACACTCTATTAATACCATCGCCATCATAGCATAAGAAAATATTTGACTGATTGAGACGGATGTTAGTTTTTACTGTGATTAGTCGTCTCTTTTTTATTCCTTCCGGTTCAACAACTCAAAGGCTTATTATAGGCCTATAAGGTTATAGATAGACAAAAATTTGAATGCTGAATGAATGGGAGTGGAGTGATAAGGGGTCTGGGTTATCTCAAGTCAGTGCACAGCTAAGGTAATTCTCTATATTGACTAACAAGGCGAAAGAAGGATTGAAAAATAAAACTTTTTAAAATAGCCTCAAGTCCAAGTCTTAATTACTCAACCAGACACGTACACACGTATATGTATGTATGTCTACATACATTTCAATTCAATTCAAAGTCAGCTCAGGTTCAACCATCCAGTTTCATTCAACTTAGAAGACCTCAGACCTCTGTAATTAATTTCCTTCCACTTAACAAAACTCTTTCAAAAGTTTTTTTTCAAAGCTTTTTTTGAAGAACTAGAGAAAAAAAAACAGTTTCAATCACAGCATGGGGTTTTAATATATAAAAAAACTAGCTACACTGAACTGAAGTCATTTCATATTCTTGGGTACAAAGTTGGTGAAAGCATTAGAGAATTCATAAAAGAAATCAAATCAGGACTGTTTTTCTTTAGTTAGCGTTACGGAGTTTGATTGTTGTGCGACAATTGATCTCAGAGATAATGGAAAGTAACCGAACCTAACCGGGGACCGGGGTTAAGCTTAAATCGATAGGCTAAAACAGAGCTTTCATCTTGGCTTTTACCTTGTCGTTTTGAGATTTATATAACTTTGGTTTCGTTAGGTTAAGTACTTAAATGTCATGTTAGGTTATGTTAAAAGCCTTGCATATATATGTAATCTTGGTATACCCAGTCAAACATTTCAGAATTCTCGAATAATAGCCAAAAAGAAAGTAAGTCAGGAACCCGAATAGCCGCGTCGAATTTTCCCGTTACCGATTAACCTCGCATAATATTTCATAGTTCTAAATTTCGCCTCCTGTGAATACTTTGGTTCAGACTCATTAGTCGAAAACCTAATATGAAGTTATAACATAGGGTTCCAGAGGCCTTTCTTCGTTTTGAAAGGCTTATAATATTATCCTGTCATTGAGCTAATGGGTGCATTCTTCTGTTTCATTTTTAATGAAAGCATCTCATCGTTGAAAGGTTGAGCCCAAGAGGCTCCGGTCCATTAAATACTTTTGTATTTTGTACATTGACAGATTATCCTGACTAGGTACTGAATAACGAACTAAAATTCGAAAAAATGTTAGCTTGAAATGAAGCGGTACTTGGAACTTGAATATTTAAAATATTTGAAATATTCAAGTCAGAAATGTTGCGGTTTGCGAATCTCTTGCATGTGTTATATGCAATATGAAGTGATAGCATAAAGACTCCATTATAAATTGCGCGGAAACGCTAGACACAACAAGGCTCCGGTTGAGGATTTATTGACCTAGTTAAAGCCTTCTCTACATGACTCTGCACTGGGAAGAAGGGCTCATTCCTCCCGGTTTCTTTGTTATGGTTATAACTCTATTATTTGCTACTAAATTCAATTTCTTGGAAAGATTAATAAAATGGATGGCTTGTCGGGTTTAAGTACAGCTATTTGCTAGCACTACAGCTTCGCTTTTATAAACGTTTCAGTTTCATATTGTATTTTGCCCGCAGTTTTATGTGTTACTTACACCCACGGTATTAAAAAAGTTTTTGGGTTAATATTGCTATTATTATGCATTAAACCGGAGACCGGGATTCAGAAGTATGAGTTTTTGTATGGGTTTGATACATTTAATTACAGTATTAAGGGTATTTTACTGCATATAAGGCACGGGAACAACAGCGGCTACTTTCGTTAATTGAGTTTGGTTAGAATTATGATAATTTAATGGGTCAATAAATATTGCCTGAGACGGGGACGTGGACACACGAATATCAACTATAGCTAGTACTCAATATAGTAGCATAGAAGCTCGATGTTTTTGCCGAAGAATATGATACATTGTCAACGACTAATGTACCAAGTTTCCGGGAAAAACAATGGTTTAGCTTCCAAAGTTTGATATGCTTTCTCTGTATCTACAAATACTTCTGGGCATTTTGCACGAAGGAAAAGCTTTTAGGTCAGTTGCTCCTTTACTGTACTTACTGCACGTAGGTAGAGGTACCTGTACTTGGACGTGTCCGTGCAAAATTTTGCACTTTAAGGCTTTTATCTCTTTGGGCCCAGGCAAACTATTTCGCAAACCGGAAAATGGTTTTTAGCTAATGGATTGGTTTTCATAGAATAGAAATACTGCTTTGGGCTGCCGCCGCAGCTATTCCCTAGGTTTCTCCCATGCACTCAAAATAGGATATTATATTTGTATGGGCATGGTTGGCCGGAAATGTAAGCCATCTTCGTGTATATGTTGTAAATGTATGAATGAGGGTAGCATATAGGTTAGACCGGAAATTTAATTACTGTTGGGCTAGGCAATGTGACAGGAACTGCTGATAACTTGGTTACGCTGGTACTAATGAGTATTGACGAATGTCTCTATTGTATCTTATCTATACATTTCGTCCAGTGTCAAAGATTGATTTACTTAACCTAGATTCATAATATCGTATATATTTCGGCATACTGACCCATCCTAGCATAATTTAATTTACCTGATATCGGGTATTGAAATCTGGAAAAGACCTTTATTGCAAAAACAGTTGAGATGTCGGGCAAAATTAGTGTAATTGGTCTGCATAATTAGTTGATTATGAATGCATGCTTAAGTTTTGGCATTTTGGGTTCATAATTGTTCGTCCGGTTCAAAAAGTGATATTTTGAATTTAAATTAAAGGGTATCTAAACATAATTAGTTGGTGGGTTACTTTTGTGTGGCAAGATGAGTCGAGGTTAAAATTTCTGTAATTCTAATTCTGAATCCGATTTCCTGTGAATTTTCGCAAATCATTTTATTGTATACAATTTAAGCAAAATCAGGCCATGGCAAAACTTCCAGTCGCCTATCCAGACCAAATATAAGTCTGTAATGAACTCGCAAGGCTTGGGGTCCGCTGCAATACCAATACCAACACTAACTCAACAAGGAAATCTAATATCCGTTCTCTGCATGCAAAATAAATTGCAAAACAACTGCAACCCAACCTAATCTGAGTATAATAACTACATTATGGTCTAAATTCGCTAAAGCTAACGATGAGCTTCGTGGAGTTATATGTGTTGTGTCTATTTCTGAATGTGGATACGAATATCCAGTTTCGTATTATCAAGTCCTTGTTTTTGCATTGATATGAAAACCTTGGACTCGAACCCTCGTCTAGTCTGTGTGGAACATGTTTTGCTTTTTTTTGGCTCATTCTAGTTTCTATTGTTATTTTGAAGTTCTAGTGCTATGCTCAATGTATCTATGTAGATTATGGAAATGAAATACAAATGTACATGGTATCACGCACTTGTTTGGAGATTTTCGGTTCCAGTGCCAGTAGTGTTATGATATTGCATGGATTGCTTAATATTAATGATTCAAAAATCTGCATGGTGCCTATCATTATCATTATCAGCAGGGTGTAGGGGTATCAATGCAGGATAGGGGTTTGTGTGATAAATGTGTTATGGAGACATTATAAAAGTAAATCTAAAGGATTTTGCAATGTTTTTCTGTTTATTGCGAAGGCTAGGCTGCCCGTGTTGGTGTTGACGCTCATATTGGCTTGTTTGTCATGCTGAATATGGAAATTTTAATGATGCGCGATTTGACTAACTGCATAGTAAAGCCTAAAGCTACGCGTAGAGTTCCAATGATAACTGCTCAGTTTCCCTTTTTAACACGAGTCATTCTCTCTGAATCAAAGATATCAAATATCGAATCAAAAAGGTAATATTAATTTAGTGTTTAATGAATAATATTTCCATTAATTCTCGCTATAAAGCGTGCGATAAGTTCTACAACACAATAGGACTGTCTATTTGTATTTGCAGACCTTCGGGTTGAGATTCAAATTGACCGAGAATACCCTTTGATTTTGGTACGTACATGTTTGTCAAAGAATATTGTTTTCTCAAGAATTGTTTACGTGCAATTTTTGCTCTGTGAAACAGCGAATAAATGTAGATTTTTTTTTAAATTGGCAGAGACCTTCTGTTTTTGAATCGTCTGTCGCCAATGTCTATTTCGTTCGGCTATCTACACCTTCGTGTAATGCATTTTGGCTTTGGGTGAACCTTAATCTGTTATTTTCTGTGTTAAATTTGCATTTATCTATGTCGTTATCGTTATGCTAATGAATGACGCGCACAGGTACGCCGTATGCCAGAATCCGTGTTCTCCGTCCACGTTTAATTCGGCTTCAGTGAATTAGGAGGACTTGTCGTGTGGTATACGAAATTTGTTGCGAACCGTGGAGCGTACCTGTAATTTGATTTTTTTATTCACCAAAAATTAACAGTAAATATTAAAATTAATTTAGAATGGTTAATACAGTGGCGCTACAGGACAAATGACCCAGACCCAAATTACTTAGAATCATTGAATTGAGCTGAGGTAGGTTTAGGAATACATAAAAGCCAAATATTTACATTTTACTTTTTCGTTGTGGGTGTTTCAACAATATGAAAACAAATGTTCTCTTGCTGACGCGATGAAGGGTTTATACTGTTTATGTCATTTTCTTCCCTTGCTTGGTTTGGTTCATGGAGATAGGGCCGACGGTGTAGGTTGACTTATGTTTGAAATGTCTACAATGCCTACCTGTCGTCGTCGTATATAAATTGTAAAGCCTAAGCTTTGAGCTATCGCCTATCTCCCTAATATATTTTATTACTGAATCATCCGATCCCCTTCTGGTACACGGTACACACTACCTTTCTGCATATATCCATAATGCATTCAAGTATGTTGACCTCGAGTGGAGCATGGTGACAATTGTGCCTTGTACCTGGTTAAGTAAAAGGTAAACTAAAAAACTAAACGTGGAGTTTTGGTAAACCCAAGCCAAGCCAAACCAGTCACCCAGCAGTATTAATATTTGTGCAAACGTGGGCAGATGGGGATTTAGCCCATGGAATATCGTTTAATTCGCTACAGTTTTAATTTTCCATTGAGAAATTGTCCAAGGAGTTCAAGAGTTCATTGCCGAGGTGTGAAGAAGTTACATGAAGTCATAGGTTATAATTATAATTTTTTTTTACACAGGAAGTGATAGGTTTGCAACATACGAGATTATACTTTAAATTAACTCAACTCAACGGTCACAACTTGGTTTGTGTGAACGTGTGTGCAATTTTTTTTATTTGTGTGATACGGGAGTCAAGTGTCCAGTACAATCTAGAAGTATGTGGTTTGGCAATGAAAAAAAAAGGAAAACTTCAAATCAAATCAGTTGAGCTTGCGGTTATTTTATTTCTCATGTTCAGGCTATCTCTGGAAGTTCTAGATAAAATGCTGTGTTAGCTCTAATGTAGTTGTCAATTTATTGAATTAACCATAGGGGTTGTTGAATATGTTATGAAATGTTGAATGTGAATTTGCAATATGGATGGAAGATGATGGGAAAGTCCAGGAGGTGAACACATGATTGATTACAGGCTTTTTATGATGGTTTAGAAGAGCATCTCGTGTTATTTGTTATTCGTAGTTAGACCGTAGTGCAGAGTACGTTGGAATTTTCAGACCGTCCTGAACCGTAGTATCATTGTCGGTAAATTATCAGTTTCGTTTAGTTACACTACGCAGTAGTTGAAAACCCTTCCTGGGGTGTTTAAGGTTATTTTCGTATTTTTGAATTTTGGCGGTATCTCGTCACTCGAATGTGCATCAGTTCTGAAGCACGGGTATATAGGCTATACATATAGATATATTTGGATTTTGCCGGGTTCTTGTTGGAAATGCCATGTTGTTTTTTAATATAAGCATACAATGCTGTCCGGTTGGATTCTTAATGGTACAAAGACTAACGATCTGCTTGGTTCAGCCTGTGCTGAACCAAGAAGACACGAAGACTACGGCAAGAGATATGGTCCAGTGGGCGTAGGGTCCGCCCAGCGTTCCACATCCAATGAGAGCATTAGGTGGCAATGGGACCGCGTTTCCCCTTTTGGCTAGCCAATGAAGGAAACATGTGGCAC
>JAQFYT010001417.1:0-16587 GCA_034694925.1 Ceratophysella denticulata
ATTTATCGTGCGCCCATGCAAAACAGTTGGGAAAGGATCCCATCTTGTTGATAACTTGAAGCAAAGTCAAAAGTTGCCATCCGAGCACTGACAATTGTGAAAAGCAACATACTGAAATCAAAGAAAAACTCTGAATCTTGTTAGGTACAGAGGAGTACATACGGGAGTCAGAGATGGACAAGAACAAGACGACCCCTCCCCTCATCACGAAGAAAAGCCTCTGCCCTCGCCCTCCCTTTAGCCATCGAAGCCCTCCCCTCGGAGGGAACATCTAGGATGGCGATGGCCCCACTATTGGCAAAATGGTAGAGCGAAAAAAGACATAGAATGGTTAAACTCGCCTAATCTAGCGAGATTAAAACTATAAAATGAAACAGGCTCAGTTGTCCCGAATTCAATTTTTGACTTGAGTGTGTCCTGACGCATTTAAGATTAGAACTGGCTACCGCCGGTATTGAGGATCAGCAAAGGCCAAGCAATTATGAAGACTCCAAATAACAAATATTCAATTGATTCCACAGAAGTGGAAATGGAAATATAGTTTATCTTAATTTCTGAGGCAAATCTTCATTTAATGAATTACCTAATGTTTGAGATTGTTTGAAGTATGTTCCAATTATAGATTATTAATTGCGTTATACATTAAAAGAGTAGTCTGAATTGAGCATTTGGTATTGATCAACGTAACCCTGTCGGAGCAAATATTTTTGGTACAATACTCAAGCAATTGCTTTGGCGGTAACTTTACAAGTACCCTGCTAACCTCAGTCTAGCCACCACTGGAGACAGGAACTCAACTCAAATTGGGCTGATCAAAATTACCGTTGAAGAAATCATCTCCAAAAATGTAAGCGTTCAAAGTTCAAATCATAATCCAGATATCTCTTATCTATCACTCTTGTCCAACTGACCGTACTCTATTTTTCCTTTTTATCAACTAAATAAATAATGGCGTTTCATTACCTATTTAGACTCAATTCAATGTCAGAATGAAGGAAGAAGACGGAATATTTGAAGCATTTTCCGATGAAGACATCCTGTCCTGCTTCACAGTTTAGAAAGAAGAGCTGATTCCTAATCTTGTCGAGGCGGATCTCGTCAAATTAATTCGATTGCAAATGATAGAAGAAAAGTTTAGGCTCATTTTCTTACGGATTGGCGGGAAAGTAGTCGCAGCTCTTGGGTTTCGAATAATGACCCTCCTGTCGGGCAAAAATATCTATATCAATAATTTGTGTACGCTCCGCTGCGCTCGGCGGAATGGCTATGCTGGAAAACTCATTGAATGGCTTCGAGGAGTTGGGAAGCCAGAGAAATGAGAAATGTGGCAATATAGCTCTCGATTGTAGCTTCAAACGCCACGAAGCCCATGCTTTCTATTTACAACACGGCTTCAAATTGACCAAACACTTTTTCACGATGGATATGCAGCACGGGAAATTGGAAGTCCATGACAGTAATTATAGACCCAGTGCTTTGTAAATTCGAAATAAGAGTTCCAGATTATTCATACTTCCATGTTCCATGTCGCAAACTTAAGTTTTTGAGTATGTATATAACTATTACAATTTTCATGTCAGTTAAGGCTCCCGCACAATAAACTCAATATAATATACATAATAAAATTTTTATTACTATCTATGCATGTACAATGCACACTAGACTAATTTTGTTCTGACTAAGTACGTCTTATTTTTATTGGCGATTTCAGTTTATTGGAAGTTTCAGCGAGGCCGGTGATGAGGCGGGGTTGTTTAGAACGTTTGTAATGGATTTGGTAACTGCTTTTTGCAATAAATAAATATACAGGGAATTATGATATAGACAAATCAAGATGCAACGAAGTGCAAAAGAAGATAAATGCAATTTTTAAAACTAGACTTATGGTCATTCGCACAGATCTATACGCTGTGTTTTGCAGCTGCAAAATGTATTTGGGGCTATCCAGATAACTTCAAATCGGTGCGTAATTTATTTCTCCAACCGGAAGACGTTTTTGGCTGCCTGTGCCTAGGCTAATTTAAAGTTGTTACTGCAGAGTCTAGAAGAGGTCAGGTCATCCTGAGAGTCCTAACCAACCCGAAGACGACATAGGGTAACTCATTGCTTTACAACCGCCGTGATTTGGGTACTCCGATATCTCGACCGATCGAAGCCTAGATCGGGTAACCATCTAGTAGTAACTTCAACACGGAACTTGTCGGTGTCGGAGAAGATATCTTCTGACGCAATTCATGATTTCAGGATAATATTTTAGATCCACGGATAACATGTGCATGATATCTCTCTTCACTTCATTGACTGGGACAGGGCTCAAGTTGTGTTTATGAATTGTCATCTGACTCAAAGCACCAAGTCACACCTAAACAAAACCTAAGAACAAGCTAAGTGGATTAAAAATACATAATCTGTAATTAAAAGATGTTACCAGCAGGTCTTGGACTTAGGATCTGTTCACTGCTGACATTCATGTGTTAAGCGTTCGTTCAGCATCCTTTATTTTAGTTTCCAGTATTATGATACATCCCGAGATTGTCAATATACTCTGTTCGGAATTTTCAAATTTTAATATACGAGGCTAACGAAAGTGCATTTACTTTACACGTGAGTTTCTACAGTTAAAATAATGTATTATTTGATCGATTTACAGGAAGACATGCATCTATTTGTAGTCAGTGAGAACATTTTATTACTAATTTTAAAGGCCAGCAGGACGTATAATGACTGTGGAAGTAGCGTTAACTGTTAGCGCCACGGAAGAAAATCCGACATTTGAAGATGTGGAAACACTTGAAACAGCAGCGGGAGTTCACTCACATAGACGCCGATATATCGGCATTTCGATAACAATTCTTGCCGCTGCATTCAATTCTTTGACTAGTTTAATTGTCAAAGTTTTAGCCAAGGAATACCATGCTTTCAATTTGGGTGTTTGCAGATTTCAGGGTGAGTCAAAATTACATTGTCGTAGAGTGGCGTGCATTCGAATTGATGAAAAATTTAATGTTTTCACAGGTGTACTTTTTCCGTCGTTCTTTATCTTGATTTGGCATACGACGTGCAAAAAGAAATCAAACATGTTCGACACAATTTGTCCAATATCCATGCCTGGGCTTAAAAAGACGGTTTTACTTTTGTTAATTGTAACTTGACTAAATGGATATATCGCAGCATATAGGGACAAGTGCCTGAAAATACTATGAAATTTATTTATTTAGAGGGCGTTCCTTGGGTGCACTGGAATTCTACTCTTCTTCGCTGCCTTGAGTTATATCAGCGTCGCAGATGCTTCCGTTATTGGTGCTTATCTACTAAATTTAATCCATAAATTAGTTAACTTTTAAAGCGCTCACTCATTTTGCCATTTACATGTAGGATACTCAACGCCCATCGCAACTACGGTTGTGGCCTATTTTGTGCTCCATGAGCCCTTCTCCATTGTACAAATTCTCATGGCCATTACGTCACTAATTGGAGTTTTCCTCATTGCAAGGTGCTATATATAAATTTAGATTGTAAATATTCGAAATTTTAAATCTGACTTAAATATTTGTTGAAATCGTTATACTTAATACATGATTGATTTACAGGCCGCCATTTCTATCGGGTTTGGAAGCTTTTGACACAGATATTTTGGTAAAAATGCTCTGAATGACGCCTTATAATATTCCGTATTCACTAATTATTACAATAATTAGAACTTGAATCTATAGCTTTGCACTTTTCTTATTTGAAGATCGGCACAGGCTTTGCACTCGGATACATGTTCTTCTACACGGGAGTTCTGTAAGTCTGCACAATACGAATGTGAATAAGGCTAAAACTTAAAATATCGATTTGAAATTCAAAAACTACCAATCAAGATATTGTTTTTTATACAGCCATTTATTTTCACTTTCACACAATAATAGTTTTACTTATTTAACATAAGGAAAACGAGTATTTCAATTGACGTTTTGAATTTCCGATTGGGTTTTCTATTTCTATAAATCACATCCTATGAATAAATCAAAATACTCCTTAGTTTTGAATCGGCATATGCATAACTTGGATTGATTATTTTTCTTCTTTGGACAGGATTCTTTTAAGATATTTGCGACACACGCACTCTGTGCTCACGACGTTCGTGTTCGGGGTTTGGGGAAGTGGACAATGCCTTGTACACTGGCTCTTACTTTCAGAGTTTTTCAACTACCGCAATGACAGACTGACTGGATGCTGGGCATAGCGCTGGCTCTGCTTACATTTCTAAGCCAAATTCTAATTACAATTGCCTTGCAGTATGAACAGAGTACTATAATTTCCGTGGGTAAGCCCCATTATTAATGCTGTTCAATTGCGTAATTGGTATTGAGAATTTAGGTCATAGGTACGAGTATGAGGTGTAAATCAAACCAACGCACTCTTAAATTACCTTATTTACAGTTCGCTCAATGGACCCCGTCTTTGGCTTCATTTTTCAGTTCATATTTCTCAGTGTTTCTCCTGACCTCTTAAGGTAAGCACAGTCAACATTTCCATAGCACTACATTATTGTTATTGGACTAGAAGTAACATCAGCATTTGGTGCTTGTACTTCACAGCTTCCTGGGTGGTCTACTGGTCATTTTGAGTGTAGCAATCTTCGGCTTACGCAAGTGGACCATGGAATTACCTGACAAAAGTCCCATAGCAAAGAGATTATGGATTCTAATGAAATAAATTTGTGGGTTGTTTATTTATAATACGGAACTATACACGGCTTGATTCACAATCCCAATACAATTGCATTTTATAATGTGACCATTCTCTGTTATGCTAATCATTCAATTGGATTAGAAAGTGACCTGAACAGTGTCTTATTCCCTGCCGGCATAGGGTAACGCTTTCGTCTCAGTCATTATGTTAGGGGCAGAAAATGCGGGGGTGGACTGCTTAGTATATAATTTCTTAAAGCACTTTGACGAGTGATACATATTTTGTTGGAGTATGAATTGCTTTCTCCATGAGATTGAGCCTATAGTAGTATGATTTTCCAGATAATTTAATTCCAAAAATGTACTTCGAGAAGGCGAGCCGTATGCTGAGATGTTGAGTGGTTTGTTGATTTCTACCTTCAATTTTTAAACATAAGATTTTCTGGTTTCCAACTAACCATATCGCTTGTCTAAATTGGTTGAAAAATGTCGACGCTATAACGCTATGGTCATATCCCGTTAATTTCTTTTCACTGCAATAGTACAGTTATTTAGAGTTGAAGAAACTAGCATCAGAAACTGAGCAATTAATTCAATCTAAGGACCTTCTGTGAATTACTAGCTATTTTATAATTATTAAACCACACCTAGTTTATCAACTCAAGCACATTCTGCGGCGTGAGCCTTCTGGATTCTGAGAAGCCAATACATCAGAGCTATCCCGCCCAGGCTAAGTGTTTCTTGTCTACACATGCTAACCAAATAATTCCACTTAATATGATTACGAGGTCTCGGTGAAGGCCAAAATCAGAAAACAAAAAGTGACCTAATCTTTAGAGGACGTGG
Source organism: Ceratophysella denticulata (assembly GCA_034694925.1). Classification (NCBI taxonomy): domain Eukaryota; kingdom Metazoa; phylum Arthropoda; class Collembola; order Poduromorpha; family Hypogastruridae; genus Ceratophysella; species Ceratophysella denticulata. The sequence goes on from JAQFYT010001417.1 coordinate 5,523, forward strand.
GTATTTCTAAAAATTTCGAATTAGTGTCCACTTACTTCTTCTTTGTTGAAGTAGGTCAAACACAGCTCAAATGATGGTCAATGCAGTTGCATCATAAGTTCGGGTCTGAGTGTAACCCAGTCTCGAAACGAAGACCTCTAAGGTTTAATATGCTTTAGTTTTAAACAGTTCGGTGGAATACCTAGGTACATATTTATACTTCCAGTAAATCTAAAATATTTATTCCAGTTTTAGGTAAGAAGGTATGTGAACCTATGCCAGTCACCTTCATTTTGGTCGGGACAATACTACATACATAATAAACCAATATGATCGATATCTTTTATTTTAGTTTCTAATTATAAATGTCAGCAATTGAAAGATGCTTCCAGCAGGATCTACTTTCAACTTTTCAAATTCTAGTCGGATGAGATCATCGAACTCTTCAAGTAAATTCGGAGGCATTTTAGAAAAATCCGGATTGGAGCAAATCAGCGTCTCTGAAAATAATCGAATTATTGTACTCTGAATTAATGAGCTAGTGGGACATATATAATTCTGACAGATATTACCTATACAATCGTAATACATACAGTATAGTATGCATTAGTATTCTGAGACTTCCAGGTGTTATTAAATAGTAGGTTGACACGAAAATAAGTCTGATTTACCGATTAAATCCTGATATTCCTGAAAGGTCAACGTCCTCTCGTGCAAATCGTTTTCCTGGACGTTGATATTCTCGTTCTCAAATACTTTTCCGTAGTGAAGTTCGGCACTTCCGTCCTCGCGAACCCAATCAGGCAACATGACTTCCTGTGATTATGGTAATTGGAAATTAACATTAGCGGCATTTAAGCATGGTAATTGGTTTGTTTATTTTGTTTTTGCTCTTAATAGCCTAACGTCCAAATAGTCTGAGAACTTTGATTGAGTCTTTAAGTTGTTGACACAACGAAACATCCGCTTGTCAGCCGTCGTCAGTATCCACAGAACTCCGTTTGGTTTCAGAAACTTAACAAGATCGGCAATCAGTGCTCTGGGAAAATCGAGAAATTATATTAAACATGCGAATCTCACATTACCTGCCTTAGTAACTAAAGTCAAGTCGAGATAAGTGTCTCGATTATATCCTGAATTAATTTGAATACAAACAATTACGATGCACAGAATTCATTTTGGCTCAGGTTAATATGGCAAATATAACGTTAGTTCCTTGAGCAGTACTTTTGCCTGGAACGCTAAATTGATCCAAAATATTCATTTTTGATGTTTCATCGGTACCCATGAAACAATCACCAACTCTGAACTTTTAGATAAGTTTTTCTTGACGAAATTTTTACAATCCGATGCATTTGAGCATTGAACATGAAAGTGCAAATGAGTTTTTCTGTATTTGATTAAGGGTCAATTCAATATTAAACTGTACAAAAATAAATAAAGATTTTCATAAAAGTGTGGCGTTGTTAGTGTGAAGTTGGCTTCCGAGTTTTTGGTTAATTCCGATGGAACTGTGTTACACTATGTTATGTTACCAGAATCGAGCTCAAGCGTCGGACATCTCAAGATAAGACAAAACGCTAATAAAGCGAATTTATACAGGTCGACTAATTTTTTACATACCCGTAATCCGGAACACGTTCCAGAACCATATTGCAAATAATTTTATTGAACCTGACCCCAGTCAGTGGAAATCGATTTGAAGTAATATCTCCAGCAACGTAGTAAACATTAGCGTGATTATTGTTCTCCTGAGCATAGTCAATTTGATCCATAGAAGTATCCACTGCAAACACTTTGCTTCCATGTTTCTCTGCGAGCGGAGCCAAGTATTTTGAAGTTAGATTTCCAGAACCACAACCAAAATCAAGAATGGTTTCACTTTTTTCGAATTCCATTCTTCCCAACGCCTGTACCAGAAGGGATTCGGTCCAAGATTCGTTCATGTTCTTCGAAATGCTGTCGTACTTGGTGGGCACCGCCTTTGAATCGAATTTAAGAGCCATTTCTTTGGCGTTGTGAAATTGTTTGATTAAGTGCTAACTCGTCAAAATTGTGTTGCCAACTGAGGCGAGAGGTTTCTATTACACTATTATTTATATCCATTATCGTCCAATCTGCGAAAAATTTTTCTTCACATGTGAACCAAGGCTCACGGGCAGGGTTGTTAAATTATGTTGTTATTCCTGAGTACAAGAAAATTGAATGACAAAACTTTTACTTATCAACGAACGAGTTTACTTAGGTATGCATTTGTTTCTTTGTCCGTTTGGTCTTTAAAACAAAGCTCTGGGAGCTTTCGTTTTAAACAAACTGGTTTAAATCTAAGTTTTGTATTTTTGTATGCTGTCTACAAATTTAGAAAAAATTAAGTGTTTTAATGAATTCTTCATCATTGAACGATTTTATGCCTTAGGGAATTCATACAAGAATTTGACGACCAGACAGCCACACGGAAGGCAAGGTTCATCCCAGTAGACGGCAAGTTTTTGGTCTAAAGATATTGCATATATTGACTAACGGTGTATAGTTATAAAACATTGTGTAACAGGTAATGAGAAGTTAGCTGTACTATATAGGTAACCTGTAGAGCGGCCAAGTTAGAAGTACCTAGGTATTTCTAAACGTGCTGTCAAAGTCCAAATATCAATGCAACCCTGCATCGTACAATTTAATCTTTTTTGCTTGCCCTTGAACTTTACTTTGTAATTATTGAAGCTTGAGTAGAGTTATGATTGTTATAATTCAGAATAATAAACAGTTTAAGTTCTTTAAGTAGCCGTGATGTTGAGAAACAATATTAAATTTAAGTTAGATGTGAAATCGGATTTTTTGCCTATGCATTCGCCGGTAACCACATCCTTTCGTGACTTCAAATTCTAGTTCCCAGTTCCCACTTTAGAAAAAATACGGGTTTACTTAAATTAATGATATTGCGACTACGTATTAAGGTTTATTTATACCTACAGTTACACCGTTCTTTTAGCATCATTTCTCACCTTAATAAGTACTCTCTTATTTTTTTTAAAACAATTTTTTGGCAACCAGAATACGTGTACTTAGTGGAGAATTATTGTTATGAACATAATGCTCCAACTAACTCATAGTTGAATATAATCAACTTATATAACAAGTTTAATATCCGAGCTGCAGGATTCCCATTGGTCAAGCTGGCGTGGAGGGGCGGGGTTTAATTTCGTTTGTACTTTCATATCTGAAATCTTTACTCAGTTTGTTGTTTGTGACATGTCAACTGTTGTGGCCGCACGCACGCGCACAAGCTCACGGTAAATAATCCATATTGTTACAGAGTACAGCTATACCGGCCGCGGCGTTTTTGTGCAAACGCGTGATCTTACATAACGCACTTGATGAATAAAATGCTGGAGCAGAAATTACCGCTGCAGTCAACCAACCTTTGGTTATATTTCGGCTACCATATTTGGCCAATTAAGAGCCGCATGCGTTAATTGTTTGAATCATAAGTTTGGTGAGAAAAAAAAAGAAATAAAAAAAAGAATACAGAAGGATTTATTTGCAGAAATCTTTTTGTTTGTACAATTAATCCAATAGACTAGCGTGGTATTGTTCAAGCTCTTTCTGAACAATCTCCTTTTGGGCCTCCGTCATCTTCTCGAACGTAGCTCCGCACTCCTCCTGACCCTCAGTTGGAAAAGCTCTGTCCAAGTCATCCATGCACGTAGTCCCTGTTCAGTATGTAATTATAATATGTACAAACATTAAGTTACCAATTCTTCAAAAACATCAGATTTTGTAGTTTCAACAACTGACATTTTTTGTCCGCTTCTTCGTTGTACTCTCCCCCAAGGAATAGGTTGCATGTTTTCTGTTCATTAGTTTTCTTGATATTGTGCTTTGACGTTTCTACACAGGCCTTGAGATCGTCAGCGAGCTCAGCTCAGCCTGCAAAGAATAGTTTAGTTTTAGACCTTAATTTCAAAGCTTTAATACATACATACTGAAAGATTTCGGATTTACCCACCTCAGCGGAGATGGAGACCGCGGCCATCACCAATAGGACAGCTACTACAAACTTCTGAACCATTTTTGCAACAAGGGATTTAAGAACACGGTTTCTTCAGGGAAGTTCTTGCTTGCTCGTCCTGGAGTTTGCCAATGAGAGAATGCGGGCGCATTTATATGTTCTTTAATCGACTCAGAATCACTTGCAATTAGTCAAATAATAATTAAAGCATATCAACCAAATTCACCTAATTTAGGATTGCTTGGTATGTACAGTCTGTAAACTGGAAGAATCAGAAGTTGAAGTTAAATTTTCGATTTCGACCGGACGAAGGTAACCACTAATTAAGTAGAATCTCTACATGGAATGTCAACCTCTAATTAGGTAGAATCTCTGCACGGAAAGTCGTACTCCTGGTCAGTTATTGCTATTAATAACCGCTTAATTAAGTAAAATCTCTAAATGTGAGGTCTAGTTCATTGCAAGGTAATTCTAAATCCCAAAATGTAAATCAGGTTTCCAGAATTATTTAGAAGGAAATTGTATACGTACATGCCCAGTAAAGTGTATAAGATAAAATAAATTGATATGAAACCAAACCCTTGGATTTCGCTTCATCGATAAATAAATGACCGTACGATAGAAAATCTATAAATACTGGCAATTAGCCACTTTTATTCAAACTTCAGAAGTCGAATTTTAGAATAGCCTCAATTAAAAAGTGTCATTTGAATTCAATTTGGACATTTAGTACATCAATATTGTTATTGTTGTGAACACTTTTTGGCGGCTTTTGCAAAATAAATGAAAACATCGACATTCAGAACAATGCGATTACCAACGCAAGCTCATGATTATCTCGAGTTCATTGCTGAATATTATATCCGTTTAGAATGAGCCAAGTTTGGAAATAAAGCTCTTTTTTGCACGAAAGTAATCATCACCAGTGAAATCTGAAAAACAACGAACCTGAGCAGCGTCTATGTCAATTCGTTTGTTCAAGGCCGTATCACTGTTTCAGGTTTCTAGCTGAATTTTGATATCGATGAGTTTGGTATTTTGCAGTATTGGCAAAACTATTGTTAAGGTTAGTGTCCCAGAAGGGTACCTATACGACCGACACGCCCCCACTCATCACGGCACACCACAACGTGTGGTGTATAATATCACACCAACTCTAACAACTACAACCGCAAGTTAGGCTGGGTTCAACTCTGTTGGATAAATCATAGCCTAACCCAAACCATATTATAAAATGAAATTAGGTATTTAATCAGCTCGTTAGATATAGCACATTATCATTCCTACGAAAATTACATGTTCCTAAAGAACATTTATTTCAAATTATTTCATTAATAATAAAGTAAAACTCTACATTATTTTTGAATTGACAAAGTGGGGAAATTAGACTGTAACTGTAACTGTTGAATCCATAAATCAGAACAGTGCTGAATAATTAAATAACGTTCCATGAGTCCATCTTACTATTTGTACATCAATTGGATATCGGCGATATTCGTAATGTCAGAAATACAGTTATGGCCGAAACTTCCAAGGCTTCTTCCTATCCTATCCTGATTAAATATCATATTTATTCAGGATCACTGGCAAAGAGCGAGCGGAGCATATTTCGACACCCATGCAAGAACTCCCGGACGACAAGACCAGAAATGGTCAAAGTCACCAAGATGATGGTTTTAGTAGCACACGTTTCAATACGTTCATTGTTGATTTCGTCAAAGTACGCATCAGTAGTATTTTGCAAGGGATGAGTTGTTGTGATGATCATGGCGAGCTTATCACAGAAATGTTTTTCTGGTTGTGGCTTATACCTTGGCTGACCCGTCAGCGCAACCGAATTGTCCAGTCGTTTTGACTAAATTATTCTGCAGTATCATGAACGAAATTATTTGCGGTTTCTAAACGGGGACTTTGAACCTGACAATAATGGGCGATGAGTACTACCTAGCTGATTCCAGGTCCAAAAGGACTGTTCCAGGAGTATTGTATAAGGCAAAAATTAACTAGTAGCACTACCCTTTCAAGGACAGGCAACAAAGAAGCAGTGAAAATACCGTGTTGAAATTGTAATGTCAAAATCAGACCAAACATTTCTTCTTCCTATTCTTCCGTCCATGTCAACGTAATGTTAAATTTTGTACTTTTTTTTCAAAACTTTGAACAAATTGACTCTCTGCTCTTCTAAAAATTTGAAAAAGAAATCAAAAACTCTTCTACAATTTGTAGCTCCAATAAAACATGTAATTGCTTAATTTTAAAATGTCTGATATGCCATCAGGATTTTTTTGAACAAGAGGAGATATTCACTCAATCACCCGGTTCGACCTCAAAACGAATAATTTGTTAGCAAAATATTTGCCATTTATGTTCTAAAGTAAAATATTCTGACTGGAAATGCGCTAAAGTTATTCGCGTTAAACTTGAATCATCATCTCGTCATACACAAATATTGTTTCCTGGTTAATACGCATACAGTTTCAGATGAAGCTGTAGTTAAGGACTGGCAAGTAAAACAACATCCATTGGAATAAGCGTAAACGCAAATAATGATTACAATAGACCTCCGAACGCCGCCGAGCTATTTCTAAGCTAATTTTAATTTTATAATCTCAACTGAAGTATGCTGCAAATAATACGGTGTAGTAGGTTACAGCTACTGAAAGTAAACATTGTACCTATATCTCGTTTATAGTTATGTAAACAATTTTACGAAAGATCACTTCCTTGAATTTGATTTAAATACGAACTGTAGAGTCTTGGAAATACAAGGTTGGGAATTCCTTGCATTTGAACAGCTGAACAAGAAACATTCCGATTGCCACAAACCCATGAGAATTTCTTCACAATACATCGATTGCTTTCCTGTTAAGAAAAGATTAATCATTATAGGTAGTAGCAAATAGTTAAATACCACATAGTTGTCCATTTATAACGTTCGGGTACACTGTCCTCCTCTATTGTTCCAGATATTGGATATCGATATGGACTTACAGGTAAATGAGTCTTGATGAAGGACAGTAGTTGGTTTTGAAAATACATGCATTTAGATGTGCTGTCTCCTAAGGATTTAGATAGATCATCAAGAGATTTGACTTCAACGCCTTCCAAAACCCCTTCATTATTTCGCGTTCCAAGCACAAGTTGTTGAACTCCATTCACCGCTGATTGGGTCCACACTTTCACCATCTTGGCAGCTTTGGCATTGTAATTCTTCATTGTAGCCTTCCATACTGCAACTTCGGTCCACTCACCATTCTCGTCAACGGCATCAATATTACTAACAACGAGAAGTTGATGCTGAGCAAGGCTTACTTCGGTGACAACATACGGCTGTAAAAGTTTAATAAAAATCAGGTTAGAATTGCTGAGCCATACATAACCAAGAGTCCAATGCACACCCCAGCAGTAGTGTATTTCCAATCCTTGCACTATTGTGCAGTATGTACAGGGTGCCCCGTAATATCGAAGGTCGGACATGGATATTTCATGTTCCAAACTGAAGCTTTAGTTTCATACGGATATAATTGTTAAGTAACATTTGGAATTACTAGTTAGATTTTGAAGCTATTGACTAAGTTTGGACCTCCGTTTCGAATCTAACCTAAACTAAATCAAAATAATCAAGTCTAATCGAGCGATTACAAATATGAATTTATCCGAGGCTCACAGGATTTATAAACAGGTGCATTTATGAAATATAGCATAAAAACGATCTACTGCCCTTTAACTTAGGCCCTCGCAGCTAGATTCGAAGAAACTTGTGGGAGAACTACAATGTGCATGCATTCTGTACATGCTATTATATGCTATTTAACAGAATTTTTTAGGCGGTTGATTCAAATCTAGCTGCGAGGACATAAAAACCAGAGGAGTAAACATTATTATTATTAGACTCCCCGTGCAATCAATTTAAGTCTGTCAAATAAATATAAGAGGAACGAGGAACTAGATAACCGCAGAATCTTCAAGCTATCCTAAATGCAAGCTATGTACCGAACTTTCATTTGTGACAATGTTTTCATATTTTCAATGCTAGAAAGTTGAAATTGTACAATAAAAGTATGCCTTCCTATTTAAAAACCAAACTAATTTTTTCATTACTTGCCAAGTCAAATGCAGTTAATGCTTTTCGGCTCTCACGTTATTCTGGACTACGAACACTACCTGGCCAAATTAGGTTGAACAGAAAAACATTTTTTTGTTTAGTAATAAAAATGCATAGGTACCATTTCGTATTCATTAGGCGTTGAGTCACAATTGTCCATCGTTGCAATACGCTCGAAGTTTGTCCCATAATAGCTTTCAATTGTGTTTGCTCTCTGAGGCTTCTTCTCATCCCAAAGATAGATAATACCCCCGACATTAATGGCATAGATTTCCCAATCGCCAAATTGTTTAATAGCAGGACTCCGCATTGAATCCGTAAATCGACCTCCGAAACCAACGAAATCGGGTTTCTTGAATTTTCCAGCCTCGACGTTCTCCATAAACTTGACTTCACGAAGCCATTGAATGAAGCAGCGATGCTTCAGTTCGTAGTAGGAAGTGTGATCAGTGATCATTGTAGTGTTGGTAGCCTCTTCGTAGCCTCTGCCAAGGTAGAGGCCTCTCAATTTCAGTAGATGGTCCAATGGAATTAGTTTCGGAATATTGACGTCAGAGCTAGAGTAACCCTGCTCCGACGTCGTGCTGAAGCGGAATGAACCAATATGTTTTCGATTTGAAAATGTCGGGGCCAACCGTGGGTCGATCTTGGAATGCACCGGAAGTTCTTTCTTAGCAACCATCTCCGTGTCAATCAACAACAGTTTCTCATTGACAGCTTGGCTTAGAGTGTCCATTGGATTCCTGCATAAAAACATTTATTTGAATACATTCTAGCAAGTCAAAAAATATTAAGCATATAACGCCGAATTGTTTCTAATTAGAGCCCATTTTCTTGTTGAAGTATTGGCCTACACTTTTAAGTGGATTGTAGAAATACGTAAATAAATATGCACTGAGCTTATTTGCTTATCAGTAGCTTCTTGTTGAGAAATAAAAGGCGAAGGACTTACAGGGGCTCGAAGTCCTGGACTACAAGCTTCAACTTTTGAATTTTAAACTTAGATTCGCTAAAGCTTTTATGACCAAGAATCAAATCGGTAGCCGTTTTGGGAAGGTCTCGGCGCTTGTCTTCATTGCTCACATCCAGAACCACGTTGTCACTCTCCGACCCGCCACCTGAAGTCACAAACGTGAACCCGAAAGTTACTTGATTCGCGATCCGTTTATGTCGAGTTTTCTCTTCCTCAAGACGTTCAAGAACTTCGGCACACAAGTTTCCAATAACCTTAATCAAATGGTTCAGGCTGGTGACATCTGAAATATACAAGGATGTCAACTAAGTATGTAATAGTATGACCTACGGATAGATGTGGTTTAAGCGTGTTTACCAGTGTTTGGTTTATTGCATGTGAATTGATCGTTTAGAAATTGTTCAATCACGGGTTGATTGTCCTTTCCACGAGCCCAGCTGAATATTTTCTGACCCAACTCTGAATCAAAGAGATTTTCGAGCTTGTCCAATGAAATTAATTTGAGCTCTGATACCATTTTGATATCAAAAGCCTTCATTAGTTTTTCACCAGTTCCTCCGCCGAGACCTGGAATGTTGTTGATCGGAATTTGAGCTGCGACTCTCTTGATAGCATCTTCATGGAAAATCGTGACCTTTCCAGGCTTATTTAGTCCACATCCAACTTTTGCTAGTAACTTGTTACTTCCAACGCCTGCGGACGCCGAAAGTTGAATTTTCTCGTACAAATATTTACACAAATCCCTCATGAAAAGTGATCCTAGGGCAATTCTGGATTCGTCTTGAAGCATATATTCCCAATGTGCCTTTTTCCCGGGGGTTTCCTGAAATTTTATAGACAATTTATTAAGTTTTGCTTAATAAAATGAAAATGGGAAGAATATATAGCGTTTATTGGATTTCTCTCTGAGATGTCTCTTAAGTGTCAATACAAGTTTGCAGTTATTTGGATGATTTCTTATCGGAGACAACTGAACGGCTCAGATCTTTGTGAAACGCATTCCTATGCATGTTATGTAAGTTACTAATGACAAAAAACTTCGGGATGTTTGACATGCCTAGGATCAAGATAAACTATTGTCTCAGGTACATAGTAAACTTACCGTTTTCAAATTGTAAATAAACGGTCCTTGTTTGCTCCTTCGGCCATTTTCATGAACAATATCACTTGAAATGGAGATAAACTTCTTTGTTTTGAGTACGCGTTCCATGGCTCTGGTAACCTCCGAAGAAATGTCCAGGTAAACCTCATCCGATGAAGCCAGTTCGACAATAATGTCATTTCCAAGCGCTCGTTGAGCACAAAATTCTCGAATCGTATCCAAGACCTCCCAAGTCCCATGTCGTGTTTTCTTCGAATCTGGTTTACCCCAAACATTTGGTTTAGTAAACACTCTTATGGTTGGGCAAACTTCTCGTGCCTGTCGAATATGAGGAGTTGCAGTTCTTGAAATTCCCAATCCCTTGGCTTCATGTGTAACCGCAAGGATTCTATGCGAATGGAGACATGACGAAAGTTATTTAATAATTAGTGCTCAGGAATATCGCGAGGAGGTTCAACTCAACCTTTATTCTATTTTTGAAATACCGTCCAGCAATATTAGTCACGACGCAGGGTTGTCCGCGAGAATTGGGAAAATCCCGTTGCCAGAGTTGACACTCATATGAGTCAATATCAATGAACCCAATGACAGGAGTCGTGCTCCGAGGCATCTTGAACTAAACTCTCACAACCCGAACCGGTCACCGCAGTAAATCTACAAGGGCAAATTGGCCAAATAATATGCACTTAAATCCTCCTGACTGGTGTAACATAGATCTTCCCGCTAACGGATGACGGAGGGTACTACCCTTGCTAAAAATCTGCATATCGCGTAATAAATGTATTTCAGACTCTGCAGGTCATAGGTACTCCTATTTCTTATGGGGTGGTATTTATTTGGGCACCGAAAATAATGGATTTGCCACCGAGAAATAATTGATTGGCACCGAAAATAATGATT
>JAQFYT010001418.1:0-16579 GCA_034694925.1 Ceratophysella denticulata
TGACTTATGTCTCCCCTTCATAAACCTATCTTTCACTTTGCGAACGGTAGTGAGAAAACTATGAACTAATCTTTGACTTTGACTGAAGACGCACTGTCTCGTCGTTTATTTGGAAAGCACGACGAAGTTTCATTGCACTGCGTTACACGGAGGATTTCACGAAAATGCAGTTAATTTCTCCTCACCATAATCGGAAATACCGACCTATGGAAATGAAGCGAAGTAACAGAGCACTTGCCAATACCTGCACACTGTTACACAAGATTCGGAGTGGATTTATGAAATCCATTTTCCTGCGATTCAACGTATCACCCCGCGATGATTCTCCGAATGAACTTAACCGTGCAATTTGTGCATTTGTTCAGTCTCACCATAGTACACTCAAAAGTCTGAGTTACACTGTCATCGGTCACCGAATTTTGTCAGCTGATACCGACGCGAAGTTTGAGCATATTCCTCGTCAGCTTAAGGAATTTGAAGTTGACTTTGTGGGATTTAGCAAACCGGAATCTGGATGGATCGATATGATCCAGCGGTTGAATCATTTGGAAACGTTCACAAGTCGCCACTATTGGTGTGAACCCGAAGATGAACCGTTCAATCAGAACATTTTTCCGCAAGCCATGGAAGCCATCTGTTTGAACAACTTCCGAACTCTCAAGCTCGTCAATCTCACATTTAATCGTGAAGATTGGACTCTTGATTTTGGGAGTTTTTGGATGCTGTGACGTATTGGAAACACTGAAGTTGTATGTTGTCTGTTCTAACGGCGGAGAATACAAGAATATTGGAATGCTGCCGAAGTCGTTGGTGACGCTTTACCTGGGTTTTACAGGCGGGTAAGTATGAAATCGGAATTGGACTATTCCTTAATTATTGGTAGTGGTAATATAATCTAGAATCTAGCACGAACCAGTTAGTTTAAGCATATTTAGCCCGATTCAAAGTCCCTTGTTAGTAAAAGTAAATGTCGAAATATTGTATGTAGTACTGGTAGAATATGTTTTTACCGTGTGAGTCACACACTGACCGATATATTATTTAATTCTCAGGTTAGTTCGGAATGTGGGTCCGTATATGATCCTGGACGAAGATCAGATTGCTGGGATCAATAATCTCAGTTGTCTCAAGGAGTTCAGAATCTACACCGGAGTGAGGTTTCAAAGTCATAAACTCCTACTTGAATTTGCTCGAGCTCTTCTTCGTCTTCGCAAGCTGTCGATAATCTTCCTCGATACTTTGAGTGTCGACGAAGGCTTTGGTGAAGACGATGGGGACCATTTCAGAGCATGTGTGGATTTCTTTCGAGCTCTCCGTCCGAATTCCCCCGACCTCAGATTTCACATCAGCCAATGGTGACCCCAAGGTCAGAAGGGAAATGGAAATTCGAATTCTGATGAAGCCAGAAAGAAACTTGAATCCTCGTCTTTAAGTTTAACTTCAGAATATAATAGTTACTTAAAATCAGTACACTGTACCCTGTACGTCTTTAATGAGAGAGCGATGATTATTGGTGGACTAACAAGTAATTTTGTAATAATAATAAAATAACTGGCTTCTAACTGCAAACTCTGATGATCTACTTAATTTATTTTCTCGACTACCACTGAACAGAGATAGCCATAGCCATAGCCATTGAAAAATATTTTAGATTTTAGCTGGTGTAAATTGATGGAAAACTTACAGACAGATAACCCGGTTAATTGAAAGAGGTTCATCATTTTATATGGATTTAATTATAAACTTCCATATTTGATAAAGTTTTGCCCTATTTTCTACAGTTTAACTAATATTATCACCAGCTTTTGGATAATATGGATGGATGAATGTAATTAAATAAAATAGGACATCAAATTCATAGGTACTGTTTACCATTAAAATTAAATTCAGTTCATGTTATTCAATTACCAAAGAAAGCGTTCAATACAAACAAGTGATTTGTACGTACTTGAGGAATTTTTGGGGTATTCTATTTGTATATTCAATAGCTTGGGAGCACCTGAACTATGGTATATTTAGGCAAACAATTGTTAAAGGTTAATTGTTTACATGAGGATTATTTCACATGCGGGGGTGTAGTGCATGTCGTACTTTAGGTATGTGTTTGATTCAGAGTCGCTCTCAATTCACGAATAAAACAATGTGAAATTCTTGTGAAATATCTCAATTCTAAACAACTACAGCTTTAAGATAATGAAATGAACCTACTAACTACACGAGGTCTGAAGTTCTGTTAACCATTCTATGTATTGAAAATTGTAACATTTCACCTGGGCTGAGAATAGACTAACATTTCAGTTTCATTTGAAGTTTAATGAACAATAGATGCGAGAAAAAGTATTCAATTTCGTGTCATCCAATGTCCCAGGAATCATCGAAAGATACTTTAATTCGATTCATGATTCATGTATTTTTTCAAGTTTTAGTCAACTTTTATTTTCCGTTTGTGCAACAAGTTCTGAAACGACTGCATTTAGTGGTTCATATAATATATTTACCTAATTACCCCATAATAACGGGTTTTGCCCAATAGTTGACGTTCAAATATAATAAATGTTAAAAATGAGATTCAATTATGAAAGATTTTCAGCATTCCTGCTTCTAATTTGCAGTAGTAAGTGAATATTATTGAAATTTGGCAGTTAAACGTGCATTAAATTATATTACATTATGAATTCATTTTGTATTTATTTAGTTACCATATTCTTTCATACGTCAAGCGCGGCTGAGGCGCCAGGCATAGAAACTGAGCCATCGAAATCGAAAGTGGAATCGGAGGAAGTTGCTGAAACAGTGCGCGTATGTGAATATGTACTAACTTAATTGGTCAGTTATATAATACGCTTCAGTATACACTATTCCAAGTTGTTAATGAATTTTTGTAGGTCAATCGGGGGGTAGGCGTAGGCTACGGGGATGGTGGACATGGGCATACGCAAAACTCGTACGGCAACAGTTACGGGCATCAAGGTGTTGGTGGAGCGGCAGCAATAGCTCAACAAGCGGGTACTTAACCTCATATTGGTTCATTTCGTAACCATCGCTCAGCTGTACGTAAACGTAACTGTATGGCTATTAATTTTTGTTTAGCAAATCAAGCCAAAGCCGCTGCAAATGCCCAAGGACCAGCTTCACATCAAGCGGCGACTCAGGCAAAGAAAATTTTAGCTGACAAAGCTTCTGAAGCTGCTCAGCAGGTGAAAATTTAACGTGCAATAAGCTATTTAAACGTTATGAATATGGGATGGATTCCTTATATGAATGCGCATATTGGATTGATTAATTTAGGCCCAAGCAATCGTTGCAGCGAAGGAAATCCAAGTCGAACAAATTAGTCAAGCGGCCCAGGCTGCTCAACGAGCGGCGTACATGGAAGCTGCACAAGCCGCAAAAACACAGCGATCAGTTCAGGTATCTGTCTAAATAATGCAAATCTGATCCAATTGAATTGAATTTCAGTTTAGTACTAATTGTACGACTTTCATGTCTATAGGCGGCGGAAGAAGTGAAGCGAAATGCTCAAACCGCTGCACACTATGGCGGCTATGGAGCCAGCAAACAATTGTATGCAGCCAAAGCGGCTCTGGAAGAAGCCCGCTCAGTAGCGGACTGGCAAGAGCAAATGGCCCATCAGGCTCAGGAACATGCTTGGAAACTGTCCCAGAAACAACAAGCTGCTCTCCATGATCTCCGCTTGGCTCAAGAAGCCGCAAATAAGGCACAGTGGGGTATGACCTCATTTAATATTAACTATATAGGTGCCAATTTAAGTGCCCTAACATAAACAAGTTTTGCCCTAAACTTTTTGACAAGGTTTGTCCTAAGAAAAACGGGCTTTTCATCTGTATTCGGCTTTTTAAACCTAACCTAACTTGAATAAATCTTTATCTAACCCTAACCTATTCTGACACCTTTTCTTAGCATAAATCACGTAACTAATTTCAATAAAATCAATGAACAACCTGAAATACCGATTTTGGCTTAGGGCATAACTTGTTTAAATTAGGGCTGCAAAATATTGATTCGTTCTATATTGTTACATTTCGAACAGTACACTATATTTTGATTTCTGATTTACAGCTGCAAATCAAGCTCAAGCAAATACCGGCTATGGACATTCATCGGACTCGTATTAAACAATTATATGAGTTCAATGGGCAATCTCCAGAAGCACGCGTTTTATTTTTATTTTTATATAATAGAATTAAATTGTGTTACAAAGTATACATTAACACTTTGCCCAACATGAAGAAGAAAGAACACTTATCTATATAATATAAAAATTAATTCATCATTTAATTTAATATCGTTTAAAAAGAATGTTAACCGTCGTATTTCGTATTATAAAATCATCATGGGTTATCGATCGATTATCGTGCTATTTTAATTTGTAAATTGTAAGCGCTTGGGTTTGTAAACGCATTCTGAGGTGAAACTGACAGCAGCGCCGTTTCGGATCTCACCGAGCCTATAGAAAAAGCTGTACTCTGATGTCTGAGTCATCTTGGTTGTGTTTTCGTGTAAGTATTGTGTATGTACATATGTTATATGTACATAGGTGTTTAGCATTGAGTTTGTTTGGCAGATTTGACTTAGACGGAGTATCCGTCCTTAAGCCTAGCAGCCAGCTGCCAGCCTAAAGGACGGAAGAAAAACCTATATGAAAAACGCACGACGGTGAAAACATCATTTTCGAGACTTTGTGTACACTGGTGTACACACATGGCCGCCAGCTCCCAAGCACAGGCTAGCACCCCAACTCACACATGCTCATCATATGTTCACAGATTGAGATTATAGACCGAATACAACACTACATATTACAATTTCAGTACAGAATTTACAAAAACTAATGCAGAGCGTCCCAGTAGTTATACCTATTAATCAATGACTGGCGCGAAATGTTAGTGTAAGCAAAGGTTTGTTTAAAATGATGTTATGGGGAATGGCAGGTAATGGGTAAATAAATCGTTGTAAATAATATACATATTTTATCCAACCCCATAAATGGGTAATCAGAGGAGACGACATAATAACATGAACATACAAATACAGGCAACACTGCTAAAATAAGCTCTAATATAGGATTCTTGAGTGCACATGTATAAAAGGATATGTAATTCTATGAAAGCTCAGCTGAACTGGACATGCCTTAGAAACAATACTTAGAACCACATAAAAACAGAGCCCTGTCTAGCATTAGTTAATTTTCGTTTAGCTGTAGCGTTGTAGAAAGTAAAATCAATAAATGTTACTTATCATGTTTACTCAATTGACCACTCTCATTATTTGACTTCGAAGATGATCTTATGAATATATGTAGACGCCAAGATATATAGATGTATATAATCTGTAACGAGTATTATTGAGTATTATATCCCTCAAACCTCAAATGCCCACCAGTTAAAATAAATATTATGACTATATTTCTACCGTATTTAGCGAAGTGAAGCGACATAAAAGAATTAGTTCTCGGGTTTAGAAACAATATTGCCTAAAACACCAGAGCGTTGCAGTAATTGTCAAATTGAACTCACACCACACGTGTCGAGTCAAAAAAAGTTTGATTTTTTTAGTTTGATTGCCAGATCAAATATCAAAATCTGTGAAGCTTTAAAAGCGATCTTTCCTCTCATTCAATTTGAAGATGAAAGAATTTTGGAAAAAGAAAATTTGTGTAGGAAGTTTAGTGATATACTGGGGAGAATTTACCATAATTTCTTGGAATTTAAAAACGCTTCTGTTCCTGAGTTACTTTGCTATAAGAACTACCTCACGCCACCCATTTCAATACCAGTAATCCAGGATGACCATATTCAAGATATTGATATGGAAGATGGTATTACTAAGACAGATACAGGGACACAAACCAAATTAACATACCAGTTGTTAGCAGTTGCACTAAGGAAAACACCAATTGGCAAGAAGATGGCTCGGGCCAAGTTAGGTTCCAGACAGGCTAATTTTTATAGAGCCATTAGAAGAATGATCAACGATGAAATTAAACATGCAAGTAAACAAAGTGCAATGCGTAAGTCGCCAGATAAAGAACAAATCCTGCCTGCACACCGCGATGGGCTAACTGCAGATCGCATAAAATCAGCTCAAAATCATAGTGAATTCGCGAAGCGAGAAAGGGAAATACAGGGAACTCGTACCTGGAGTATCTCTTTGGCACAAAAGAGTGTTACTTTTAACTGTAATGCCTTATATCTGTGAATACTAAAATTCAAGAAATTGAAAAATGATGTAATTATTTTATAGGATGATATCAAATTATTGCTTAAAAGCAACGAGTTGAGCACAGGAAGAGGAAGCCTTCCTCATCTAGACATTCACACGTATTCAACAATCTACAAGAACGTTGAATAAAAACTATTCAAGGTCATAATACTGCTTTCTGTTGCTACTAGGCTTCTGTCGATGTAAAATCCAAATTTAATCCAACATTCAAGTTATTAACTTTTTGCCTACATGGATACGTCACCGGTTTGGCGAGATACATCTTGGAGAACGATCGGCAAGTTCCGTTAGAACTAACGAATTTTGGTGATGATGAATTGGAAGTAGATCTTGAGCAAGTTACCGAGGCTATACTACAATTCGAATGGCATGATATTGGAAGAGCTGTGAATCAGGATAAGTAAATATTTTTTTATATAGGAATAAACATCAGATCGCTACCAATTTTTAAATCCCTATCGTTTTTTAAAAAAAGGTATTGCATATGTCAAACGGAATTTTTGGAAAAAGAGAAGAAAGAATATATTAAATGCGATAACGATGGGTGCGTATTATATTCCTGGTATCATCAGGACTGCATAAATGCAGTGCGTGTTGCTAAAATGGATCCCAAGTACAACCCACTCCCAGCCAAAATTAGTGATTCATGGTTTTGCTCGGCTACGTGTAAGATTAAATGCGAAGATCGAATTTTTCACTACAGCCGGGCAGTAATATTTGCAGGGCTTAATCACGAAGGATTTCGTGACGCAATACGCCAGAACGATGGTATACGAATTAACTCTTACAACAAGATGCATCTGATTCCGTTATTCAACAATCACCATACCAATTACACACGCATATGCCATCGGAACCAATGTCTGGTGCACGGATGTGCACCAGCGAATGTGATTCACGATCTGCTACACAATTCGACTGTAAACGTGAATGGCGGAGCTGGCCATAATATGTAACTTGCCCTGTACAATGAATTCATGAATAAGTTTCCGAAAAGATTACAAAATCGTGATATGAAGATTTATTTAAATATTCAGTTATTTTTTTGTGGTAGGTAATATCTCTAATCTTCTCATTGTCTTTTTTCGAGAATACCTTCTGGCTGCACATGGTAACTTAACCAAACGAAGCAAAGAAAGGCGAAGTCAATCTTTTGGATTGATGCGAGATATACAAGATTCTTGGGAAGATTTGATAGGAGAAGAGCACGGGAGCAGATATTCCAAAAACTACGAGCGGTGGAGAGAAGACATATCAGATTGTGTTGAGTTGTTATTGAAAAATGACGTTTTCGGTTTACGTGGAGAAAGAAGCCACAATGGTTTCGAGAAGTTTTCTTTCGAGCATGTATACCGCATGGACAAAAACTTATACAAGAAAAATATTACTTGCTTATCTATATCGTTCGATAACTTAAATAGACTATCCAACATCGAATTCGTTAGGGAATAAATTACGTCTGTAGAAAACATTGATTAACATTTAATATAAATCTATATATGTAAACTTTTTGTCAGTTTTTCTTTATATATAAGTAGTTTATCAGTATATCATGTATTTTATTTATTCGAAAGTTTTTACGGAGCAATTAAACTGAGTAAAGGTAGAATTCCTCTGCTTTGTTGTCCTGGAGTTTGGTTGACATCTCTTGAATATTTCTCACAAGATAATTTACAATATGAGCAACAATTACATCTTTCACATTTCGTCGTGTTACTAAGATTAGGACGTTCGCGCATAGACGTTCCGTAGAATAGGTTGAGAATATAATTTCGAATACATTCATCTATAGGAAGCTCGTAATGATTTTCGAGGTTCTTCTTTGCTGATTTAGCGGGAAATATGATCGCTCTACCTTGAAGACCATCCCTGGCTGCTCTCCCTAAAATACATTGCACGGATTATCAGCGCATTATTTATAGTGGCTTCTAAAAATAAATTGAACAAAGCTTAGGTTTAGGTCATTAGGTTTACCTATTTCCTGCCAGAGAGCCATTGGAGATGAAGGCATTCCCCAAATAATTATCCGTCGTATGTCGGGTATGTCAACTGTGGAATTAGACAAGATTCGTATCGTAAGCATAAGTTTAGTCGGGTCGTAAGCATATGTTTAGGGCGTTTCATGGTAGCAGAGAGCCCATACCTCCTAATCCGAATGCTATTGTGGCGACTAAAATTCGTATGACTCCTTCTTTTTGAATTCAGCTAAAATATGAGCTTTGGTACTTACTTCAGTACAGGAGCCATGGATGCCATGGCTTCTCTTGCTAGTCTTAAATATAAAATCGTAGCGCATAATCCTAGCGAGCGAACGAGCGAGCTTGCGTCACTTCCGGTAAACAAGTCTTTCAACACAGTAGTGCACATCGGCACGTTGACATGCCAACAATTACACACCACGAATTCAAAATTGGAATTCAATTTTTTTTTATATTTTGAAGAAGTAAACATAAGATGTAAACAACTGCAGGCGACAACGCGACGGGCCATGGTTCCCATGGCTGCACATGCTAGTGTACAATAATAGGTACACTTGTAATTCTACCTTCTGTTTGATTTTTAGGTTCTGTAAACTGGGAGAAAGTGTGTGGCGTTGTGGTGTTTGTTTGCAAATCAAGAAAGTTTCATACGATGCCATCAAACAGCACATGAAGGTATTTCATCAAATTCGTCAAACGATTACCGTACAGCAGCGGTTGATTAGTCTAATTTCTCTTTTTTCAGTATCATGATCATCAGACGCACTTCACTTGCGAGATTTGCGGGAAAGGGTTTCGTTATGAGAGTGAGCGAAATCGACACACTACTGCCCATGATGGTGTTAAGAAGTTTCTCTGTCAGTTGTGCGGAGCAAGCTATACAGCTAAACAGCGTTTTGTTCTCCATCTTAAGGCGAAACATCCAGAAGTCCCTCCCGAATCCGTGGTTCCAATTTTAAAACGAAAAGGAGAAGGACGGCTGAGGGACAGGCTAAGACAGCAACGTTCCGATTATCAGAAGAGAAAACGTGGACCGAACCGGAAAAGTATTTTGCCAGGAGTGCTTTCTTCCAATGAACCACAACGTCAGGAACTGAACACAAACCAGGACCATGGCAAGTCTACACTTCCAAGTTCACTTCCAAGTTCACTGTCCTCTGCGATATCTGTTCCAGTTCCTATTAGTCATCCGGAATCGATTGTTCCGCTTTCTTACGGACAACCTCATCCACAACTCCAACAACCCTTCTCACAATACACCGTTGTTCCTCCTCGTCATATCATGCCTGATCCTAGGGATTTCTGGCAATGGCAAACTCCAAGTCAGACTCAAACATATCCCCAAATTCCTAACTACGTATATCAATATCAACCGCAACAGGCGGAGGCCGTGGAAACAACTGAACCGTGAGTGCCCACTCAGATTTCGATTTGATTTGTCTTTATTGAAGTGTTGAATTAGGTTACAGAGTATTACATTACGGAATTGTTGAATTATCAAATTACTAAACATACTTACGAAATGGAAGAAAATCTGGCAAGAACGTGTCCTGGCATAAATGTGATATGGATATGTGTCCAAGTTCTGGATTGGAGAGCAAATTAAAATTAGTTTATTACCTCAGTTTTTATTTTCTACAGCTACAATCAAGATCAATCAGGTCCTGCTTCCTCTTGTCCCGGCCCTTCGGAATCCAATGCTGTTGTTGGTGATTCCGACTCCAAATCTGAAGATGAAGTCGAACCTGAGCTTGACGCATTACCTGGTGCGGACTGGGACGAGGATGACATCGAGGATCCCTGGGAAACCGCTTTTGTAGCTCCAAATCCCCCCAAGAAAATCAAGAACGCTGAGAGAGTAATCAAAGCCAGAACACAGAACCAAGAAGTATTTCCCAAAGTTGACGACTGTGGCCTTTTCACGAAGATAGCCAGGAAGGAGTGGCAGTGTAATCAGTGCGAAAGGTTGGCCATTTAAATTATGTTTTATCGATGTGGATTCCTGTTTATCTGTAGCTGTGACTGATGTATGTCAGTAGCTCAGTGTAATCGTTTACTTTCCATTTCCAGAACTTCCAATCGAAGATCTCAAATGGTTTCACACTGCCGTGTACATACGGGAAGTAAGCCATTCAGCTGCCCCGAGTGTGAACACAAATTCAAGGATAAGAGAAACCTCAATGTTCACATGCGAGTCCATTCCGGTAAAGTTAATGTATTCAAACTATTTAAACGGTTATAAAGGTTTAACGAATAACCCTGTCGCTGTGGAACTGGAACGTAGATCGGACAAGATTGTTCGAACTTACAAAGCACATGCTCGACAATGACCTATGCGTTCTTCCTAATGATATGATGTTTATTACGAACAGGTTCCAAGCCGTACCAGTGTCCAGTGTGTCTTATTAGCTTTCGACACAATGCACCATTCAATGTCCACAAGAGATCTCATGGGGATTTGCTGCTAACTGTTCCTCCGCTGCCAAAAGCACTACCAGTTGAAACATCAAAGTATGTAGTACTTCAAGTATGAATATTAGATAACTGCTCCAATTGAATTCATTTCAATTAAACAACGATTTAACTTTTCATCACAGGAAAGAAAAGCTCAAACTTGCTAAACTCAGATTAGTGGAGAGACAGCGTCTGTCAGCTAAGGAACTCTTCGAAGCAATTGACGATGATATGCCTTTCCGATGTGAGCTCTGCTCTCAAACTTATGCGGAGGAAGTCAAGCTGATTGAACATTCCTGTCCCAAATATGCTCCACTAGATAATGGTTCATGGAAGTGTGGAATTTGTAGTAAAATATGCAAACGTAGAAGCGAAATCAAAGGCCACCTGGCTGTACATCAAGGTGAGCTATCTATCCTTGGATTGAATATATCCCTTTTAGTCAACGAATCGGTAGTAATCAACTCAAATTTTGAGTATTAATTGAATTGAATTGAATTTCTTATTTTGTAGATGTTTTTGAGTTTGTATGTGACCAATGTGGGAAAGGATTTAAAGGCAAGCGTTCAATGACGAGACACCAAGCCAAAACACATCTCGGAATTACCAAATTGTTCTACTGCAGTATTTGTTCTAAGGAGTTTACTACGAACTATAACAAGGATATCCATGAACGGAAGCACAGACAAGAAATGCCGTTTTTGTGCTCGACCTGTGGCTTGGGCTTCTATGACAAACAAAGTTATAAAGTTCATCTCCAGCGACACGAGGCCGGAGGACCGACTTTTAAATGCTCTATTTGCAGTTCCGAACTCACAACCAAGAAAGAGGTTAATATTTTATTATATTGTAGACATTGAGTGAGTGTTGATATTTCTGTACAGATGGTGCAAATATTTCATTTTCTAGCTCTCCCGTCATGCCAGAACTCATGGAATTTTCCCTAAGTGTAGGGTCAAGAAGAAAAAGTCAGCCAACGACGAATTAATGGAAAGCGAGAAACCAAAAGCTTCCAGAGATCACGAAAAAAATAATTCCACTACAAGAACGAGTCCAGGTGTCCAAAGACACGTGATTAGAAACCCCACTGAAGGAGAACAGAGTCCTTCATCGGAATCCGAAAGTGAGGAATCTGATTCAAATTATTCTTCTGGAGATGAGGAAGGTTTCGATGGTGAAACACCGGATTTAGATAGAATTACTCGATCAAGGGGTCATAATGCTTCTGTATAGCTTAAGTCACATGACCCGGACCATCTAAGACTTTCTATATTACGATCAATGTTAATTACGATGATTCATGTGATTTGTCCTGTTATAAACGAATTTTGCCTTACGATGACAACTCAATACATAGCTTGCTAATCTCAACCTCAACTCATAATCCGCCGGATTATGAGTTGAGGTTGAGCTCCGGTTTAAGTCGTCTCTTTCTGCATATTTTGTACGTGTGAAGCGATTCGAATTCCCAATAGAATTAGATTACAGTAAATACCATTTTTAATTAATTATCAATATTTACGGGTTTGGCTAATTAATTCCAGCACGTCAATTCCATGATAAATCAATCAATCCAGACAACCACAACATGGGAGTAGTTATCATTCGCGGTAATTACTACGTCTTACCTAATACTATCATATAATTGATTTGTGTATTGTTTAACGAAGTTATCAAAAGATCCATTAGCTCCATCTCAGCTTGTTTTATCTATACGCTTCGAATTATTGTTCAGTTAGAAAATCTCGAAGCCAAGAATCAACTGAAGAGATTTCGTTGAAACCACAATTTCGAACAGTACTGAGTGAAGTATATTTAATTCCAAGTTGAATTGTGGTGACATGATATTCATCAGTTAATTATTATCCGAGAGTATTGGCTGCAATGCAGTTTGAATCTCAAGCTGTAACATTTTCGAACTCAAACAGAAGCCGAGATTGCATTTGGTGGACATAATCAGTAATTACCTGCTTTTGAGAGTCTCGAATTTTTGTATAAATAGGCCTTCTCGTCTGAACATTTCAACCAGTCCCAAATAATAATAATTGTTTTCTACGCTGTTAGACCTTACATCAAATTCCAGGATGAAGTTGCTTTTGGTTTTTGCCCTGGTCATTGTTTTGGGCTCATCCATTCAGGCCTCCGTTGATCCGAATACGGACAAGGTATGATTTGGCCAATATACCGTTGCAAGTTGCAATTTTAATTTTGGAGTTATTACAGGAGCAAGTATTTCTGAGTTACTTGACTTTAAAGGTTACGTGCCCAATCCTAACCGCTTTGGTCACTTGCTGGCCGGAGTGTGCTGCGTACAACGATGGAATTCCGAATTGCTGCAAAACGGGCTGGTTGAACTTTGAGTGCACTTGCGTTCCAGTGGTTGGAAAAGAGCCTGGAGAACTCAGCATTCCAGACATGCTCAAGGCTCAGCTTCTCTGCGGTGTGGACAGCGTCCTCGGCTTCTTCACTAACAAACATACGGTGGAGAAGGTCAAGTAGGGAACCCATCTCGTCAAAAACTGTCGAATTTAACAATACACCCTTATTTCTAAATTCTTATTGTTTAATCCTCCATCTCGAAAGAGAATCAATCATTAAATACATACGTGTTAACGACCCAAGTTTTGCAACAAGAGAGAAGAATGTATTAACAGTAATTCTCGAACTTGTATTAAGCTACTTATTAATTGTGAAGGTGTGCGCATATATGTGAGGTACCTATGCGCTGTGCACGATTTACATGCATAACATACATATATCCAAATCCACACACTTTTATTTCACAAGTACATCACAATTTTACATCGTTATGCAATTTGGAATCAGAATTACTCCTTATTATAGAATTACACAACGATTTGCAATAATTGCAGATGTAGGTAGAATATCTGTATTCTACCAACCAACACTACATGAAGTAATCCGGTTCAGGCGTTTTCGGTTTGAATATATTCGTGAAGAAATTTGGTTCGAGAGCGAAGAGGTCAGCGTAAGTATCCATTCGCTGAATAGCTGCAGCGTGCCTGTTAAGGTCAAGTAATTTTAGTAAATGTCGCTCTGTCTGATGGTCATATAATTGATTGTCTTTTCAACTTACTTTTGACAATACCAAGTGAGCTGTTCGATATAGTAGCTGAAGGCATCATGTGCATGAGCAAACAGAAGTGTCTGAAGTGCGTTATTGACACATAGCGTGTTCATCAGACTCTCCATCAGATTCTTCTTCAAATAACGAACTTTGTAGTGTTTACCGAGCTTCAAGAGTTCACTCGCCTTGGTCAGGTCATTGAAGGCAGGACAAGTTTCCGTGTACATATACTCCAATAAATTCTCAACGATGTCGGGTTCAAATCCCTCCAGTTTTAAAACATTCGGGGAGTCATTCCGCTTCTTCTCCCGCAACATATCCGCAAAAACGATGGATCCCGCTGTGAGGTTAGACCGATCGGCCGATACGGATTGAACGAATTAAATACCAAACGTAATAATTCATAGGAAACTCAAATATTCTTAGAAATACGGTGCGGACCTCGAAGAATAACTTTATGAGCCTTGAACTCTTTGTTCCCAACTTGAATCGTAATATCAGTACCCCTTCCAGAGCGCCAAATGTCTTCGGTCTGCTTCTTCATAGTTACAGTTTCGAAGAATTCCTTGGACAAGATCTCCATAGGATCTCGCTTGATCCGCTTTTCATTGATAGCATTCTGAGTGCTTTCCTTGATTAAACTCATGGAGCGTGGTCCACTGCTTCCACGAATATCCATTCGAAGTAGTAGACGAAGCTTATTTCCATTGCCCACCAACGTCTCCTTATTTCCCAAGAATCTCTCATGCGTAATAAAATCCTTCCAGCCATACCGACTGAATCTGTCTTGGTCCTGAGGGCCAAAACTAATTGTTTCCGGAGATTCTAAATAATATCATCAAAACTATATGAGCACTTGGTTAATACCAATACACTATGTCTTAATGAACTTCAAAAGCACTAGACTAACTGCAAGACTCGAAGATTCGACCAGAAGCATCCAGAAGCTGAGCATTCACGAATATATTTGCCTTCTGATCATTTTTCCAAAGCATTTTTTCCAGTAGAAGATGGAGTCCAATGTATTTTTCCGTTCCTTCGGCATTGCTTGTGAGATCCAATTCCAAATGCCTAATGATTTGTTTACAATGACAGCACTGAATTACCAAGGGCAGCGATTGATTATGCAGGAAATACAATTATAGCGCTATGATAGTTACCATTGTGCAAGGCGATCCGCCATTAGGCCACATTGAAATGTTGGGGATTTTACGATAAACTTTTCATCCGATAGAGTTTCGTTAGATTCCAAAGCTCCAACATTCAGTTTCAATAAATGAGCTTCTAGCTCATTATAGTTATCCAGATTCCATGAGTAGTCAAAATGTTCCTGACGAACCTGATATGTAAATATACATTACAGATTTCTAGTTATGCTTTTAGATTCAAATCAGACCTAGGTAGATCATTCTATTCTTGTCAGTTAAATTGATTAGTGTAGTTAGAGCGTACTTCAGAAGGGCGAATGATACTGTAAATGCTTTCATCCGTGGCCAATTCATTCTGCGGCTGTAGATATTCACCTTCTGAGGCCGCAGAATTAGTTTCTGACTCTGATGAAGAACCTGATGAGTCGGAGGTCAAATGTGCTTCCACAATCGGTGACTTTTTCTTAGAAATCCTGGTCTTTGAATAACCTTTTCCAAACATGATTTCAATTAGTAGATTTGTATCTTCGTTTGTAATAAGTTTTACACACAAATCTAACTTCTCAGTTTTGAATTAATTTATTGTGATATAAAAAGTTTTGAACGTTAAATTATGCCAATTGAAAAATGCATTATTGTTTGTAATATTGAGAATATAAATAATGGGCAGAGCCTCGTCTAGGTAATGTCTTAGCAACGAACCCCTATTTCCAAGCGGAAACCAGCGAGAATAGTCATTTGGCTTTGGTTATTCTAATATTCTAATTTACTTGTATTTTGGGCTGTAACTTGGATTCACGCTTTCATATAAAGGACAAAATCAATCAAAACATGCTCTCAGAGATTACGGATATTCTGTAAAAGAAGCTTGGTGGATAAGATGTCAGTTTTTCCGGATAGAAAAATATTATCAAACGACATTTTACTGTAAATCGAGATTATAAAATGAAGTGGATAGTTAGTTATTTTGTTGTAATTGTAAATACGATTTCTGAATAAAGGTTTCAACAGGTTCGACGCCCCAAGCTTAGCTGTAAGAAGGTAAGTAATCATAGAGATGGCAAGCGGGAGGCCGGAAGAGTCAAATCCGAAGGGAACACGCGGAATGTCGAGTGCATAGATATAACTTAATTGTGATTTATTTAAAGTTCTAATCGTAATTTGTAGTTCCTTTGATTTACCAATTCCATTGACGAATTAAAAAATCGGTGTATGTGCAATACTACGCTTAATTGGGTGAGTATGCACGGTTACATGATCAAATATATTTTAGATAAATTGTAAGTTGTAAGTAGACATTACTATTTAAAATTAGTGTCAATCACCGGTGACCGGCAAACAGGTGACAGGGAGCGAAGCCGAAAGCCCATCCAAGTCAGTCATCAGTAAGTACTGTTTTTAGCGGTCATGGGACAAAACATAGCGCACAAAACATAGCGCTAAGAACATAGCGGGCACAAAACATAGCGGGGAAAAAACATTTTTGATAAGTGTTCAATGTTGGTATTAGTTCTATAGATTAAGATGAGCCATGGGATAAAGCCCTCAATGTACTAACCCGTGGCAGACGTGGATGTTATCTAGACTTTTGGAGCACCCGACAGGCATCCGGCTTGTTAGGGGCCGGCGAAGCCGGGGGCCCCAAACATAGGATGCTTGGAGGGTGC
>JAQFYT010001419.1:0-16566 GCA_034694925.1 Ceratophysella denticulata
AGTTCCCATCCAAAACCTTGATTGAGCTGCGGCTATGTCAGTAACCTGGATTTATTTATTTTATTTTTAAAAGTAACCACCAAATTATTTGTGGAACCGAAATCCGACCAGTTAAACAGATCTCCTTCTTCAGGTACAATTCGTTGTGCGCCAATTCAATGGATTACCAATTAATTATTAGTAGTCAACATGTCTGGCCTATGCCTTGAGTAATATTTGAAAACTAATATCGACATATTCTTTACAGAATTTTGAAATCTATCAGAAGAATAAGGAAGGTTGACAACTGAAGAAAAAAAATACCCAATTCCCAAACATGTCGAAAGTCTTCTTGTACGTTCTATGTATTTTACTACTTACTGGTTTCACTGTCGACACCACCTTCCATAAAGGTCAACAATGCACGTGCGTGTTAAAGAGTGGGTCAACACGGTTTTGCTGTAAGAAATCTACTGGAAATGACTATAATTTGTGTAAATTCGACGAATTGACACAATTCAACATATTTGAGGAATGCTGTCAGATGGTACCAAAGGTTAAAAACCCTACTGATTGTTGATGTATTGACGACCAGAAGAGATTTAGGTCTTCGTTAGAATACTGATGTCATGTGATCTAAATACCTATATGTAATTGTCAAGCTTCATCTCCCTCTATAACAGACAATGAACATATGCAAAAACATTAAATAAAATTAAGAGCCAAGACAGATGAGAATAGATATTATATGTACCGCACCGCGTATTTAATTAATTCCGGTATTTAAATTTTGGTGCTTTATTTTTAATTTTTGGATTCATTTAACAGAACAATATAATTTTAGGTATGCAACACGAATTTGTCAAAGATTTGGCTATACATGTGTAGAATAAAATAAAGACGCTATAAATGATTGGATGCGCATATTCTTAGTTTGGCTGCTGCGAATATTATAGGCACAGATGAGATTTTAACTAAATCTAGTACTAAATAACGGTCACCTCTTTTGTTCTTTGCTGAATTTATGTTGGTATGCAATTATACCCTAGCCTAAGCTTACAATACATAGTTTTTTGTAACTGCTCGTTAGATTGTGAGATAGATACTGTACGAAAAACGGATAGCTCAGGGCCCTGAGTCATCAGCTCACGGCTTATACGCAGGGTCGTGCAGGCATGTCGAGAAAAATGAGCGGGCTGCTCTCCAACCTACTATGCTGCTCTGCAAGGCCGGCCCGCTCAAATTTCTCTAAATGCCTGCACGCCCCTGCGTTTTGCTGTAAGGTGATGACGTCAGAGGACTTACTTAGGATTTGCAAGTACACTAATTGTTGCACAAGCAGCCCCGCAGATATGCGCACCAGGTATATCATTACATCTTTTTAGGTGATTTGCATTCAATTCATATGTTATTCTTGCAGGATGTTTTTCTTCTCATCAATCACTATTCCGATATTTCCAGGTGGACGTATTTACATATAAGTGCAATTCTTAAGTATATGTAGCATATTAGGTGTTCATGGGTGTATGTCAAATGTAAGGGTATATTATGTTGAATACGTTCGTGTTCTGTTAGGCTGCTCTACGCTTGTTTAATACAAGTGACACGTGCAAAAATGCTATTGTGCATACAGTTTCGTACCCTCATCCAATTCCCATCAAAGAGAGTCAGATATTTCCCAGGGGCCAAATGGCTCGCAAAAACCGACGCCTCTCCCGGAAGCGATTCAAACGGGCAATGAGCCTTGGATACAAAATCTCTGCCGTGAGGCACAGGATGGTAAGAAACGTCGTCCCAGCAAAGAGATGAACCAAGGAAAGGAGCATTGCGTTCATGTAGGCCATTCCTGATTCGAAGTAAGTGTTGTCTTCTGATTCAATGATCTCAATAGCCATCTGACGTCTGGTTTTAATTTCTGTTGGAATTCTGCTCCAAAAGTCGATAATTCCGGTTTGTCTCAGGTTTCGAAGGGTGTCATACATGGCCTCGGAGAGGGGACCCGTGAAGCGGTATGACACCAAATAGGCTTCCCAATATTCTACCACGCTGTAGCACTTTGTGCCGGGGTTGCAACTCTCTTGCTGGTGTATGACGACATCTTTCAATATTGTACTGTACGGGTATGCCCCCCTGTCTCGAGCAAGTGCCAGCATTCGGTTGTCATCTGGCGTCGCTCTTAGCTCATTGGGCCCAATGATGAATTTTTTAGCGTCAGCTGCCAATCTCACGTTACTGTATTCCAGTTGTTCGTGTGCATAAGCACACTCTTCGTCGTTGAAACAAAGCAATTTCAACCCAGCATCAAATACTTGCTGGTTGCTCCCTAGGTATGGGTGCTCATCGAATGGGGTCATTGCATTTGTTGCGAAAAATTCCTTGTACAGATATTGTACAGGAATCAGCAACACAACGAACGCCGCTACCAAAGCCCCAATTTTCTTACCCTGCGGAGGTTGACCAATGAACTGCCAAAAGATGTTGAAGCCCATCCGCAAACGAATACCGGGAATGATGCCGATCGCGAAAAAAGATATCAAAAGCAAAGCCCATGTAACCTTGTTAAATGGAGAGACCAGAGCGGCGACATACTTGATAGAATCGAGAGCCCGACAGTAGATTAGGCTGTTTCCCAACTTAGACATACCCACCATTTTGAAGATACCCAGGTCGTCGCCAGCCCGTTTCTTTTCATGCTCACCCCAGGTATAGACCGCGCTGAAGATAAGACCAGGTGCGTCCTCCATTTCGACTATGAAGCTGGTGTTAAGTTGTTGTAGAGCCAGAAATGCTACCGTGAGCTGGAATTCCGAGTCGCTGAATTCTACTGGAGTTGGCCGCCATCCGTTGAAATAGTTTGTCTCAGGTGACACTTCTGTGGTTCCAGCGTAGCCGTTCCTTTCTTCAGAATTCGCGAGCTTGATCCAAGGGTTGGGGCAGGTGGTTTCCGCATCCGATTCCTCGTCAAAGAGGAAGTATGATTCGCTCTCGGGGCACATATAACAGGAAACAGCAGTTGTCGCAGCCACCGCAGAGTCTCCTTTGTAGTCCTCTGGATAGCCTATAAAATGTCCAGCAGTTCAGATAAGTACAGGGTGACACGATTATACACGACACGACAACTATCATTGCACCAATAGACCTGTAATCAAATTTGCTTTATTTTGATATATCATATGACATTTTACAATATTTAGAAGTCTATTTGAGCAGCAAGAGCAAAATTTCGACCTTTTTCACAAGTTTGCGCTGTATAGGTACAGCGTTCGCTTGTAGGAAAAGTAGGAAATGCACTATTAGATCCCCAATACAATTTTCTGTAATTTGGTATAGCATTTGGAAGTATGACCTAGAGGGGTGCCAAAACATTTCGTGCCACCCTGTATATAGAATATGTACAATTATTACTGTGGAATCTTGAGTGATTTTCAATACACAAAAGTCAATATTCATTTATGAGTTTCATTTGAATTAGGGAATTGAGTGGTTAAAACCCAACTGTACTTTTCTCAGAATAGACTACAGACTATTTAGCTAATACGTAGCTCCAAAATGGTTGCGTCATCGATTTTAATTGTACTACTGGATTGATTGCAATTAAAGAGTATAGAGCCTAAGCATTGTATTGTTGAAATATGTGTTCTCCAAGACTTTATCCATTGTTACTCAAGATGTGCTGGTTGTGCTTGGAACGCTAATCTCAATTAGCTGACGATCTTAGAAATACCAATTCAACACTCACTCTCTGTCGAGATTCCAAATTTCAACCAGAACACATTGAATAACAATGAATTCATACATTCCAGTATTAACCAACCATAATATTCGCAAACTGAGACATTTAGATTTATATTCTGTAAAACTGAAGCGCATTCAAACAGAAATAATTACACAAAGCGAACAGATATTAGCGTCATGAAAAAATACAAAGCGTTAATTAGCCAAGTCATTTAATCAGCTAATTAATAAATAAGTCGAGTTTTTAAACTTACTCATTGCTTCCTTTATGGTCTGAAGTGCGTTTGGATTTGTCTTGATACGATACTGGTCGTGCATCATGGCCAGGACCACACGAGGAAATACCATTCCAAACTGTTCGTCGATAATGGCTTTCCAGCATTTCAGGAATTCCGTTCGACGATCCGCCTGGAAACAATAATACGGCGTTACAGCAATATTCTCGCATACAAATCCTTTTAAAATTGTAATTTCAAATGTATAATTTTAAATAACATAAAGACTTACTTTGATGTATACGAACCACTTCTTAGTCCGAATCTTGCTGAGCTGATTTGGATTGAAAATCTTGTTCAGTCCTTGGAAATTGTCCACAATGAGCCAATTCACGGAGCAGGTACCCTTCAAGTCGTTTTCATAGTAGGTCCTTTTGGTGACCAGAGATTGAGGGGTGAAGTCCGTAGTTGGGACGTAGTTTTTTGCTAGAATTCCAGACAATTCGTTTCCAAGCTCGTAGCACCACCAACACGTCCTGAAATGCTCCACGATGAGATTCACAACGCAGCCCGCTCGCGGTGGCACAAATTCTGCCAGCGAAGTTACGTGTTTGACCGTTTCGTGACTGGCGTCCACCGAAATGAGACACGGGAGAAAAACCAACAAAAACCAGAAATGGACGCGGAGCCCCATTTCAGCTTTGTCGAGTGTTCCTGTGAAAAAATCAAAATAGAAAATATATGTATTGACATAATGTTTATACAGAAAATCAGAACGGTTTACGATACAACCAATAAAAGCCTCTTATACGAATAGGTTAACCAAACCACATAGCAAGATCACATAGTCAATTAAAGGATACTCTGCGCTGTACTGAAAAGTTGTTCGAAATTAAATGATTTCTGTGACCATTGATAGAACTTGAAAAGCGTCGATAGAATTTATTCACAAATAATTAAAAATTTAATTCGAATGCTTGTGCTGCACTGTTACGAGTTACTTACTTCATAAAGAAGTCGTACAGGTTCTCTGTAGATTTCTATGCGAATTCCAAAAAAAAAATCTATACCGAAATACAATAGCCAAAAAAAAACAGAAGCAATATGTGCATTAATTTACTTACAGTACAAGGTTTGTCAATTTTATGTCCCTTCCTAATTTTGATTTATTTTGAGATGTCCAGAATCTAAATTGAAGGTCAGATTTAACTTGCACGAAAACGCTAGCTGTCCAAATTCAGTCCAGTTCACTCCAGTCCGAATTCAGATTTTTAAATTCTTGAAATTCTGAAAACGACAACACATGGTTATTTTGTAATATTTTTAAGCTTAAAAAGCATACAATTTAGTTCTTGTTGGGTTGAATAAATCGAACAAAAATCTACTTCTGGTTGAACAATGACTGAATACATTTTCCAACAAAACCTTTGAATACCTAAAAAGGGTAACGTATCATGAAAACCAGTGTCGTGACCATCATAACCGAAATTATACATTCTTGGTTAGATTGTATAGTTTTGAATCGACCGGAGAATGAAATTCTGCTTTCTCAATCCTGTAATGAAATTCCTTAACAGCAAAAATTAGTACTTTGTGAACTTATTAAATTAATATCTAAATTTAGGCGAAGCTCAGGTGGGTTCAAAATTTAATATTGCAAAACATTTTGAAAGTGAAGTATATATTACGGACGCTAATTAAGTTTGTTTACAGTGAACATTTGGTAATCAATATTTTTATTACAAAATTTAAATTGTCACCTAAATTCAATCTCACATCTACAAATCCATTCCAATAGTATTTGGTTCTGTAACCAATCTAACTACATTATGAAGTCTAAAAGTGTCACAAAACACACACGTGACTAAATCGGCTAAATTAGTAGATTAATTGTTTAAATCGGAGAGTGCATATTTTCTGTTTCTTATTTTCATTATGTTTTCTAAGCGATGAATGCCATCATCGGTTAGTAATTACAAAGCAAATATTACAATTGTAATAGTAGGTAGAGTTTAACAGGTCGTCCGCTTCAGGCGTCTCAGCATTTGCGCCAGTTGTTAGAATGCGATCTATACCTTAGTCTACATTATTATTTAGCCTCACTTCTTGAGTGTCTGTATCTTAGTAAGCTCTATTGAGAATTTTTTAAATGAGTAAAATAAAATAAAACAGAAGCTTGTAAAAATCAGTTAGGATTTAACTACAAAGTAAGAAATCATTATCCATATTTAATTGTCTACAGCGTGCGGAGCGCAGTGGTCATTTCGATAAAATGAGAGTCGCTGGGTTATGCAGGCGCGCGTCTGACCGGGAGGAATGAATACCGTTATATAACCGGAGTATTGTTTATTATTTCCTCACTAGATCAGCAATAAACGAATCTTTATTCCACATTATATTTTATTCCACAATAAGGCCGTAGGTATGTGAATTCTAAAGAAGATATGCAGGTCAGGAGTAGTAAATCTGATCAGAGCCTGAAAGAAAGCACAAACATGACCATAAACCCTTTTGAACCACAAAGGAAGAACAATTAGAAAGCAGGGCACTAGAGATTTCCTCTGATTGTCCACCTATGTAGGTCAGGAGGGCTTACGTGGTAAGGAAAAGCAGGTGGGCATTGAGCGAGCATCATGAAAGTAGCATCATGAAAGTGAAATGGATTTGAATGGAACATGGCATGCAGAACAGAAAGGGGTACTAGGTATTTAGGTATCAAGTACGTGAACGTGACAATGACAAGGATACAAGGCATACGGAGAAAGTCGGACCGGAGAAATTTGAGTGTAGAGTAGTAGAGTGTAGGACTGATGGGTGAATGGGTGTTGTATGAGTGGGTGAAAACAACTTTCTTCTCGACGGTGGAGGGAGTGAGGTTAGGTGGCTCGAGGTTTTGGAGCTACTTTATCTTGTGTCTGTCTATACAGTATGTGTTAAAGTGTTGAGTATAACTGTAGGGTAGTAGGGTTGAATGTGCTGAATAGGGCAATAAGGCTGACAGTGCTGAGTTGGACAGTAGGGCTGTAGGGCAGTATGTCTTAAAGTGTTGAGTATGGTAGTAGAGTTGAATGTGCTGAGTATGGTTGTGGGGCAATAGGGCAGACAGTGCTGAGCATGGCAGTAGGACTGACACTCCTGAGTAGGGCGGTAGGGCAATAGGGCAGACAGTGCTGAGCATGGCAGTAGGACTGACAATGCTGAGTAGGGCAGAAAGTCTTAGAGTGCTGTTTAGGGCTATCGGGCAGTAGGGCTGGATGTGTTGAGTATGGCTGTAGGGTTGAATGTGCTGAATAGGGCTGTAATAGGGCAATAAGGCTGACAGTGCTGAGTAGGACAGTAGGGCAGTGGGGCAGTAGGTCTTAAAGTGTTGAGTAGGGCTGTAGGGCAGTAGAGTTAAATGTGCTGAGGAGGGATGTAGGGCAATAGGGATGACAGTGCTGATCAGGGCAGTAAGGCAGACAGTGCTGAGTAGGGCAGTAGGTCTTAGAGAGCTGAGTAGGGCTGGATGTGTTGAGTAGGGCAGTAGGGTAAATTTGTTGCCCCTCTTTATGGGCTGAGCAGATACTCAGGTAGGGCGAAGGTGAAAGTGGAGAACGAAAAGAGAGTGCCTTGCTGTGTATGTGTATGCTCCTGCGCCTTTATTTTATTTCTGTGTCCGATGCATGTCCGATGCAAAGGAATTAAATCGCACACTTTGCGTGTATAATTCCGGATTATTCAGGTATTACTGGGTTTTGGTACTATTTCAATTTTATTATGTTGCTTTTGGGTTTTGACCTGACACGTACGTTCGAGTTTTCCCTGACAAAGGTTTATGTCTATACACTATTTACATGTTGCAGCTTTAATTCTGTAATAAAATACATTTATTTTGCGATGCTGAATTAGTACGTACTCAGGGAGGGTATATAACTAAACTACAAATAATTTTGCCCATGTATGCCGGATGAATGAAATCTTGAATCAAATAAAGGTTTGGATGGTAGATCCGAGCAGATATTAATTTGCTGGATTCGATACCTAGCTAACTACCTAGCATCCCTAGCACAAAAATGTATTCTTTATTTTAAATAATTTTAGTGACTTGGTTTTTTACAAAAATGACTTACGTGGGTCGTTATTTAAATAACTTAGACCATGAAGCGTAGCTCGTTGACCGTGCAGAATGACGTAAGTAGTATTTTGGACAAAAAGTTTGTGAAATTCCACACAAACTTTAACAATTAATAAGCACCCGATGAGTTAATAAAAATTTAGGTTTTCGATTCTCACCAAAAAATACCCAAACTACAGTAGCTTTGAAATTTATTTTCACAGTATCTGGTGGGTGGACGTATCGGACTTTCTCCGTAACGAATACTGATCACTAGGGTCGGTCGATGTTTATTACTTTGCAGATGGCAGAGAAAGCGAAATGCAGAACTGGAGTGAAGCCGGTAGAAAGCCGGGTCCCATCTTATAAGGAAAACGCTCGCAATTAGCCGCATCTACTAGCATTAGCATTGCCATTTATCATTTACAACCTGACATTCCCTGATCCATGGCGTCTTCTTCTTGGTCAGCTCCAACCTGTGGATTACATTATGCATTGCGGAGCAGAGGTTCCAACGAACTTTTCACTCACGCGACTAACCCCGTTTCTACATTTGTTGGTACCTAGGCATTACTTGTACACGAACATTAAACTGCCCCACACCTACTTAATAGCAGGATCGCATTAAAATTTAACATTTTTTTAAAATTAGATGTTACGAAGCTCTGCCATACAATGAATGTTGTTTATGCACTAGGTACGTAGTACGTATTTCATTTGCTTTTACTTTCATATCCAGGTTTCCATATCCCTACGTGTACCCTCGCCTGTCCAAAGCGTCTTTTCTTTACAAGGTGAGATCTAATTACCCGCAAAATGCTACGTGGAATAAACACCGATACGATTTATCTGAAACACCTCACCGTACCCTGAACTATTCGGAGAGGCCATGAACAATTGAGAGTTAGCAGCTCAGTATTCCGGGCAACATGCCATGAAAGGACAAACCAATACCATGCATAGCTTTGATAGAGCGTACGAAAAACGTTCCGAAGTTCTGACGTACAAAGTACTTAGCATTTAGTTAAAAATTCTATTTAGTATTAAAATTAATGTGAACTAGATTCAGTGTGACGTATTATGGGAAGACCTTAATGCCATAATATTTGTCGAAACGCTTGAGAAATTCGGCCTTCAGCTGACAGCGTAATAATTTTGTTTGTACCAACAATTATATTTCTATATTGTAAGGTATAGTTCTAGAAATAAATGACAAATTATGTTTCCCGACTAAAGTATAATTGACAATCAAATTTAAAATTGCGCTTCATGAACTGAGAGTAATTGAACTAATTAGCGATCGAAAACTCGTAAAATTTAAAGCCGCTCTGCGCGTATCAAATAAATTCCAAATATTATGATTCTATAATGGAACAATTAAAGCTCTTCTGACCTGACTTCTGACGTCTGCATTCTTTAGTACAGTAAATGTGTACAACTTTAAAAGAATTCATATGTACAACCGACAACGCGTATAAAATAACAAATATAAATTATCAATTTATTTAAATACTCCAAAGTTTAATATAACAATTTAAATTATACATTTAATGTGAAGTAATTCATTCCATAGGTTCTGTTTTCAATTTACCTGCCCGAGATCTTGTTGAGATTGAGCCCCCTGCCCTTGGCCCTGCATAAGAACGTCGAAGTGGAGCTCTGGGAAGAACACACTCGCCCTTCTCATCCATGACCATTCTATGAAATTCAGTGTAATGAAGTTCCAGAACTTCCTTGGTCTCGTAGCGCTTGCCGCAGGAATTACAGAGATACGGTCTCGCAGCAGCGGTTAATTGTGGCAGGTGTATCTTGGCATTATGAATTTTCAGGCCAGCTGTAACGGTCATAGTTTGAGGATGAATTATTAATTTGGTCGTGTAGTGTTTTGCGCTACTCTCTTGTATGCCCCAGCAGAAAACTTGTCTTACATTCTTTTCTAAAAGCTTCTCCGCATTCAGGGCACAGCCATTTCTGGGTCTGAGATCCTGGACATTCCTTTGTCGTTGATACTTGTGACCCATGATTCATATGTTCTGACCCATGGTTCACAAGTTCTGACCTATGATTCACGTGTTCTGACCCATGCTGCACATGTTCTGACCCATGGTTCACATGTTCTGACCCATGGTGCGCATGCTCTGATCCATGATTTTCATGCTCTTCTTGACCTTGACCATTTATCAAGTGGGTAACCTCTTCAGCAGGAACACCTAAGTATAAGTAGTAAAATAAAGAAAGACGATAAGCTACATTTGAAATGCTATATCTTAGCAGTTGCTCTTTCGGACATTTCCTCAGTACTTACCATTCTCATTGCTGTTCTGCCCTTCACCAGTCTTTCTCAGTCTCTGCAAACCATTCTCGCTCGGAAACTTGAAGCCCATTCTCATCAAGGCCCTGAATACATGTGGAAATTCTTAGTTTACATAGTAACATGTACTGCTGTGCTCATGAAATGAAACTTAAACTTAAGGTACATCCTTGTTGCCAAAAAAAGGGTAAATCGACAAATCTTTGGACCGCGTTATTAATTTGAGATTAAAAAATAGGTACAAATTGTTATTAGTTCCAAAGATGTACCACCTTAAGTAAGAATACTTAAAACCTTACTTGTATCCAGAACGTCCAACCGAGTCACGGAGACCAAAGATCATTTTCTTTTCTTCCGAAGAATACCGCTGGGTTCCGTTGCCCTTGTTGTAAGTGTATCTTTTTATTTGAGACAAAATGAGATGTTTGAGAGGATTCTCGTCACCAAAAATTTCTTTCAGTTTAGCCGCTAATCTTTGCGGACTTATTTCGTCCCTCAGAGCTGATATCTTCGTTAAATAAACTACTTTTCCTTGGCAATATTTGAGCTTCTGACGAAGTGACTGGATTTCTGCTTCCAGTAAGCTTTGTCGACTTCGATCAAAAGGTGGTTCAGGATTTGAATTTGAACTGAAAATACAAGCCATTAACGTTGTATTACAAAAATTGGTAAGTGAACACTTGAAAAGTATTTCGATATCCAATCGACCAGTTATAACGTTCTA
Organism: Ceratophysella denticulata; assembly: GCA_034694925.1. Taxonomy (NCBI): domain Eukaryota; kingdom Metazoa; phylum Arthropoda; class Collembola; order Poduromorpha; family Hypogastruridae; genus Ceratophysella; species Ceratophysella denticulata. The sequence continues at coordinate 11,058 of JAQFYT010001419.1, forward strand.
CTTACCTTGAATTTTGGAGTTGAAAAATCATAGGCGGAATTACATTGTAAATCTGAGACGTCGGCGTTGGGTTAAAAGGCAACATGGGCTGTATTGGAACGAAACGCGTAGGTGTAGGATTCTCAGCCGCCGTCGGCTGTGTTGGAACGAAACGCGTAGGTGTAGGATTCTCAGCCGCCGTCGGCTGTATTGGTAAGAATTGGTCAGGATTCGAAGCCGCAGGTAGTATCACTTGTTTTGGCATTATTGGTATTGGTGCGAACGGTGCAGCAGGTGCAGAATTGACAGGTATCATCGACTGTTTCCGTGTTTTTGGGGCCAAGTTTCGAGCAGTAGTAGAATCTACTGGAACCGGTATCGATTGCACTGGAACTGGTATGGGTACCAAGCGTATAGCTGGAACTGACTCGTTTGTGTCAGAACGTTTGTCGGTCTTTGGTGAAGTTGGGGTTGAATCAGGCGGCGGGGTTGAGATACGCAGCGGGTCTTCCTCTTCATGGTCATGCAGATGGGCTGGAGTAGGTGCTGGGTTCGCTGTGAATGGAACGGCTGTCTTCTTCAAATGAACTCTATTCCGACTAGTAAATTGGTTCGTACTAAAATGATTGGAGCAAATTCTGTAAGATGATTTCAAAACTATGTTCGGATCAATTCCAAGTCTCTTGAACCATACAGCTCTCCTAAATACATCAAAAATATCAAAATAGAGACAATTAAACAAAATACAATAAATTACAATTAAATCCTGCATCATGTAATGTAATATGTGCAAAATTGAGGACTATTGTACACATAAATAGTAGCGTCTCTTTTTGCTTTGCACCTGGAAGAATGCAAATTGTTGCGCTTCGAATGATTACAATTTTTCGCTAAATAAACCTGAAACTGGCGCTAAACCTTTTACAATCTACAAAAAAAAATTTGTCAATTGCCTTTATACACATATTCAAATTGAAGACGATGGCGTGTAAGCTTGAGTGCAAACTGCAAGTAATACAACAAACAACAAAGGATTACCAATTAAGATCCGGAGGGTACAGGTGACAGGTGTATATGAAATATGACCATATTATGCCGTGATTCACTTATACATATGAATTAAAAGCCAGTAAAATCAGTAAATTAGTAACGCCAATTCACCCATTATTCACTAAGTACATATTCGCTAACCCATCGGGTGTCGCGGGCTACAACCAACAACACCATTGACCATGCATCAGCAATAATAGGTATATGTATTTAAATTATGTTGTATTTTGTAAGAATCAATATATAACAACCAGTTGACAGTTGATAGTTTTAATAAATATTACCTGTCAGTCTGATTGGGGAAAACATGGAACGAAATCCCCATTCCAGTTTTACTCGGACACCCTGGCACTTTACACATCCCAAAATTCTTGGCCTTACGTGTTAAGTACATTTGAAGACAAACTATGTAGCTGAGGGAAGCTCAGACCTTCTCTGACCTCGAAGGTCGAAACGCAAAACAGTTGACAGTCACTTCATCCAGTAGTTCACTTGACACTCAGGTGTCATGTCAGGTCAGGTCAGGTGTCAGGAGGTTTTAAAAATCACATTACTATGGCACATGGTGTTTGGTACTGTACTACAAAATAACACGTTTGTAGAATACACAACCCACGCCTCCGGTGGTGGCGGCCGCAACGTTGCTAATATTATTGGGTTGTGAGTGGGTGGAATTTTTCGATGCAATGAAAAATAAGACTTTTGCAATAAGAAATGGAATGCTGCAACAATAAGTAAAATTGGTGTATAATTTCAAAGGTTAGGTTAGTTGTTGGTCATTTGGGTATTTCAAAAACATAACATAACCTTGTAGAACGGAAAACAATCTTGTTCGCCAACGCTTTAACCTAACCTGACTAATATCAAATTTACTTCCATGCACACTTATTGCAAGAGTCTTCTTTTTCATTGCATATTCTATTTTCTCATTGCATGTTTATATATTTCCCGTTGTACGTTTGTCAGATAGACCTACTATGTATAGTTGTAATTTGTAATTCGTATATTTCTCTTCAGGATTGATTTTACAAAATACGAAAGTGATGCGTTGAAATTATTTTGCTTCAGATAAAACGAGAGTGTCAGAGTTTCCAAATCATAAATTTATGTGTTATGAGGCACACCATGTTCACTCCATATTTTTTGAGATATATGCATGCTTTATCATTTATCATCATAACTCAAGTATTAGAGTTTAAATTGTATGGCGTATCTCAAATGGTAAACACATACATATATTCAATTTAATTACATCAGAAATATTGAATAAGATTATAAATACAATTTAGAAGGGAAGGGTATATAAGCATGCATTTAGAAAATCGAATCTGCACTGAAAACTCAGAGTTTTGCAGTATGACATGACTTCTATGATACCAGTAAAGTTCATTTTAGGCAGGTCAGGTTAAGTTAGGTTAGGTTAGTTTAGTGAACAATTCCATTTTCATTGCAAAAGTCTTAAGTTTCAGTGCAAAAGTCTTTTTTGTTATTGTAAAAAGACGATATTTTAAGTGCAGAGTCTATTTTCTCAATTAATCGAAAAGTACGACCCAAGTTAGAAGGGTTTAACGGCAACAGGGTCAAGAAAGTTGAGGTGGTGGTGCGTGGTGCGTGGCGTATAATCTGTTTGTTGTACATAATCGTGTTACGTGTATATTTGTGGGTAGATCCCGCGTCTCTTTTCGTCTCGTGTTGGTGCTTGTTCGTTGATTCGTTGGACTATATTTATGTCCATATATAGGCAAGAAGGTACACGTATTTTCACGTATTCGGTTTCCGGATTCCTTGCCTGACACCTTACACCCTACCCCTGTCACCTGACCTCTGACATCTAATTTCAGCATTCGTGGAACACCTGACCGCGGCCGGGGGCGGACCAAGTGCCAAGGCTCATCCTACTCGCGAATTCTTAATAGACGTCAGTCAGACGTTGGACGTGTAAGTCTCAAACCAAAAGTCAAAACTGTAGCTGACAGCTGACATCACATCCAACAGCACATCGAAATATAATGACATATAACACCAAACATACATAGAACATATAGGTACTTAATAATATAATGCATTAGGTGAGCCGGTGGCATAATTTCTTATTGTGTATTGCATAATGTTTTTACATTAATTATTATTAATTAAACATTAATGCATAATCAAATACCGCATGTCAGTGTGAACGCGTCAACGTAAACGTGCTTGAGTCTGAGTCCTTTTCTGATTTATAGGTAAATCACGTATGACGTATTCTCAAATCTAATAACATAATAGCTTGAATATTTCTTGTTTGATTTTGAAACAGGATTACTCGAAACCAGTCTCAGTGTGCATAATAGTTAATCGTGATTCGTAGAGTCAACATGGCAGACGAATTTGTGCTCTCATTTCTGAACGACGCTCAGTCTCTGATCTACGGTGTAATCGGAGGCCTCGAGTTCGTCATCGGCCTCTGCTACTTCATGGGCAAGAGTCTCAGTGAAGTCATGGTCACTTCCGGAAAATTTCTTTGGACTCTCAGCTCCGATGTGGCCACTCTTCTGGAACTTATTGCGAATCAAATCCTGGAAGTCGAACAACAGCTCTTCCGTGCAGTTCTACTCTTGTATTACGGTGCAGGGAAAATTATTGACGGTAATTCTGACAATGTTAAATGTTACTTGTACCGGGTAGCTCAAAACCGTGTCATGATTGTTATGTTGTACTTATTTCAATTTCAGCTTTTTGCATCACCTTCAGCGACCTCGTGTCCTTCACTCAGCACGTGACATGGTCTCTCGGACAACACATGGACAACGGCTACTCCTTCCTCGTCAACTCCCTCCTGAGCCTCACCGTGATTCCGACTCAGCTCTGCGCCGCCGTGTGCCTCATCGGAGAATTCGGCCTAAGCCTCGGCACCCAAGCCCTGGCCTTCGTCTTCCACGTCGCCTATCTCTTCGCCTGGACCCCAATCTACATGGTCCAATTATCGACCCAATGCTGCTTTCAACTCATGCAACTTCCGCCCAGAGTCCTGGCCAGTATTCCGAAATCCGCCTACGTCGGTCTCCTCGTCCTCATGCTCCTTTACTTCGTTTACTGTCGTCTTTCCATTACTCTGCTCCTCATCTCAGTTTTTAAAGTGTTCTCACGAGCTTTTGGGCTGCTCGGAAAATCAGTTCGATTTTTATTTCGAAGGTCACAAAGAATTTCAACGAATAATAATAATGCGGCTGAGGAGAAAGGTGATTTGAAAGGAATTTGCGTGGTTTGTCAAGATAACCCAGTGGCGTATATTGCGAATCCCTGCTCACATGTAGCTCTCTGTCGGGACTGTGTCCATCAGCTCGTCACAATGGACAATCGATGTCCCATGTGTCGGAATGTCGTGGATACTTTTTCTCGTGTCTACATTTCGTGAAATCAGGTACTGCATTAGTCTAACTATTTTGTACCAGCAGCTGCCTCAAAGTCTTGAATCTACAATCTTCCAACAAAGTGTTTTATAGAGTTTCAAATAAACCAAATATGTTAACAATTACATGGTTTTAAGAATGCAATGATGGAAGATTTTTTTTTAAAAATTCCTAAAATTCTCGCGTTCATTTAAGTCCTATTGACCTTTGACATTGTCACTTTTATTCTAAAGCCATTTCGGTTCACCGTTCACCGTAATGTTGTTCTCAAGGCGGGAAGGGCTTACCACCTTAAATTCAAGTGATCCAGCTTCTCTGAAATTGCATTCAATATTCAATATGAAAAAAAAATATATTTAATTACTAGATCATTTAAAAGTGATATTAATTACAAACGGGATATAAACTTAATTTATTACTAGTTAAGTCCAGCATTAAATAATTGAACGAACTGAAGACGGTTCGTTTTCGTTAATTAGAATTATTCTTAACCATGATATATGACATTTTCTAATTGTACTTGGGAATATTTGTATCCGATCTGTAGGTTCTGAATTTATACGAGTGTCTTCTTTTTACTTATATCGATATAGAGAGTATCGAGATTAATTATTTAATTTAATTATAGTCTATGTAATATGGATTTGTATTAATTTAATTGAATGAAATAATACAGTATATACAACTGCATCAATTAAATGGGTCAGTGTATTTTACCAATAAAAATTGGCTGTTTTATTTATTTTGATCAATTTTAACAATTTTAAGGAAAAATTCAATAAATAGGCGACTCAAATAAGCGCTAATGAATATTTAAAAGAACTAACTGTAATTTAAACTATGCCTTATTTAACGTACTAAATTTTTCATTTACCAAAATCGGTAATTGAAACTACAAAACGAGTTGAATCAGTTGGAATCGAGACATTTAGCCCAGGTGGCTTTTTTCGATACCATGCAAAAATACAATATGCCATAAAAAGAAGACTTTTGTAATAGGAAATGGAATGCTGGAATAAGTAAAATTGGTCTATAATTCCAAAGGTTAGTTTAGTTGTTGGTCATTTGGGTATTTCAAAAATCTAACCTAA
>JAQFYT010001420.1:0-16566 GCA_034694925.1 Ceratophysella denticulata
GCGACATTGTGTTGTGTGCGCTTAGTTGTAGTTGTTAGTACTGAACAGAGGTCAAAGGTCACCATCTGGCGTCAGTATTGACGCGTGGGCCGGCTAGTACTTTATTACAATTACAGTTATTCTAGTATGTACTTATGTCTGGGTACTCAGCGGGCGAACAAGGCCGAGAAATGATTTAATAAATCTGTCCCTCACCGCAAGTAAATTTACTTGTTACTTTTCCTATTGTGGCATGTTCTACAATTCACAATTTCCGGACCACTGATCGAGGGAAAGTTAACTCTCCCCATCTTCCCATGTATGTCTACTATTGTGTGAAAGAGTCAATCTGATTTAAATTCTGTACAAAATACACATAGCGTGTCTCCTGAAAAGAATGAAGTAAAATGCAACATGCCTGAATCTAGCATATATAAAATGACTTTTTTTACTAATCGCGATAGGTGGATGGTTTCGGTTTATTTATAAGGACATAATAGAACCTGTCATGTAACTACCCTAGGTATAGAGAAATCCAGTAACTCCGTTATCGTATCATAGCAATTCCCCCTCCTCACTCGGTACACCACACTTGACGATGCCACCTCGGCACTTGTACCGCACTGCTATGCTGTATGACATTGGAATGAGGAACGAAGAAGTGGATGATGATCGCATGTGTAGGTTTCCTATTTCATTTCCCCCTCCCCAGGAATCAGATTGCGTGCCGACGACAAGTGTAAAAAATGTTGGGAGAGGAAAGTGGATATGATACGGACACTCACTTTCCATTTAAAAATATCAACTAATAATAACCGTCTTTTTGTACTTCATGCTATATTGACATGGGGAACGGGAACAGAATTACTGTCGATCAACTTTCTTGATCGTGCGAGTAAGGTACATAGTAGGATCATGTTTCCTGACTCCTTTCAAAAACCACGATTCCATTAGTTCCAAGAATAAAAAACATGCATTTTTGAAACTAGGTGCCCTTTCTATTTCAATGACCAATGACCACGGTCAGCGTTAATGCTGCTCATAAAGTGGCCTGGTACTAGTTTGCGATTGCGAGCAAATTTCCTAAAGTTAATATGGTCAAATTTTAACTTTGGTTTTTGGTGAATCTTGGTATCATGTAATTTCTAATTTTCATAAATCAGATTCTCCTGACGTTCAATACATATACCTAATATAAATCTTGATTTCGTACATCTACTAATCGTAAGTCCGCTGTACATATAACTCGTGATGTCATCTTATTATCGCCAAATACGACACATCTTCCGGAAACCCAAGTCATGTGATTAGTACTTGTCAAAGTTAGAAGCCCGGTCCTGGGTTCGGGTTCCATTCCATCCACTCAAGCTACGCAGCTAGGATTACAACAGATACACTCCATGAAACAAAAATGGTACATGTTCAATGGAAATAGTGTCACGACGTCACGAGATCCGGGAATTAAGAATCCTATTCCATAATCTAAAGTCAGAGATCCTAAACCTTGTTGTGTATTCAGCAAAGCATCTTCGGTTCAAAAAAACACACGGTTGATTGGGTGAATAATGGTTGTATGCCGACGCATAGAGCCCGCTTCGGACCAAGTGGGCAAAGAAGAGCCGAATCCGGAGCCTAGGTGGAATTACGGGAGAGACAGACCTCTTAAAAGCCCTATAATTCCGTGTGTCAATTTCAATAATGGAATGAACTGTGAAAAGAAAAATTGGTAAAAAGTATTTTGGGATTTATTCGGGTATTCCCCTCGACCAGGCAGGCCGCTTCCCCTTCTCCGCCCTGTCTCTCCAACTTACTCATGTCAATGAGTGGAACCGGAGAGACAGCGGACTTTGTTTTTTAGTCCGTTTTATACGTTTTCTCCCCTTGAGTGAAAACAGAGAAATACGCTCACTTCTTCAGTTCAGATATGCCCGAAGAGTAGAGAAGCACATATAAAAAACGCAGTTGACTCCAAAGCAAAAGTAGCACTTTGGTAAAGTGATCCATAAAAAAAACCCAAATGGACCCGCAGAGGGAGAAAAGAAACTACATTTCAACTCTCCGCTTGTCATTTTGATAAACCGCAATGGGTATAGCTCCTACATATATTCGCCACAGCTACTAAAAATAACGTTTTGTAGTTCCTGGATCGGCTAGGTTGAATAGATTTGCAAGATTTTAGCTCAAAATAAAAATGAACTTTATAGGACCTGGCAGTCATGGTATACCAACAAACTAAAACATTATCGGACGATCACTCACAGCCACACCCACCTTGGTGGGTTCCTTTGTAAATCCATCCAAATAGTTTGTTGTAGAATTTCTTCACTCAGAATTTATACAGTTCCAATAAATTCCGACAGTAAACAAGAAAGGTAACAGCAAAGTAACTTGACTGTTCACTTCGTACCGTGAAATTACACAACTTATGGTACAGATTCGGTGTCGGTGCTGCGCAAGAAGACCGCACCAATCCTTTCTGCGTAAAAACATAGCGGTGAGCGTATTTCAGTGTTTATTTTCTTATTTTCCAGTTAATATTATCAAATATAATCCCTGATTTCACGGTCTAAATAATTTATTTATACAATGAAATAGACTGCATATTTCATTGCAATAGGAATTAAATAGGTACATCATAAAGATTTAGATTTAACATTTGGATGATTTGAAAGCAGTTTCCTTCGTTTTCTAGTCCTCGCAAACGAGCGCTTCATATGAGGAACAATTGTGGACAAGAGATTTAAATGCAACCACTAGAGCTCTTTTTCCAGAAATTAGTGTTCCCGGAATCAAACCAGATTCCCCGTTAAACTTCAAATGGCATCTTCCAACGTACATGGATTGACCATTGCTTTATTCCCAACCACAATGGCATTAGTTGGAATTCCATTGACTGAATTACGACTAGACGTCGGATATTCATTGGACATATTCCGAACTACATGGACCCATTTCACGTTAGCGTGTCCTGGGTTCGTCAAAGTCTGGAAAGTTCTGTAACCCGGGATGAATGTACTGTATTCCATACCGTCCCGTGTGCTTGCAGCAGTATAGCAGACGCCACCATAGTGCAAATCCAACTTTCCGATGAGCCCCCCATTCCAGTTAACCCGGCAAATATAAAGCGTCGCATTGTCGTAATCCACTCCTCCAACGACCGGATTCATCGATTCGAATTGTTCTTTCTCCGTTCTATATTCTTGGAAGGTTAAAGTATCGCAACCTGGTGGCAAAACAAATCACATGTAGAATGCGGGGTGTTAGTCTAATAACTAATAACCAAGCCGCATATAAAATTGTTGTTTTGAGATTAGAATATTTTAACTCTCTTCAACAAAATGTGCCAGAAATTTCTGAGTTTTTAAATAAATGTATGTAATTCTCGATAGAAAATTTACCGCCGTAGATAGTCGGTCGCGATGTTGTTGTAACAGGGATTGCAAGGGTTGGCGCAAGTGCTGGATTAGCCCTTCCTGCTGATGGAAGCATCTAGTGACATTAGAATGTGCGTCAGTTAGACTTTGTTAAATGTTATTAACTTAGATTTTACTAACTTCCGTTAGTTGGTTAAATATTTTCCTATTTTCTAATATCTCGGACTTCAGGCTCTGAAGATTATCCACCTGTTCCTTCTCTTGTCGCTCCTAAAATTGAAAAAATCGATCAAGAGTTTTCAAGAATTTATATTAATACTAGATGAATGTAATTTATGTATCACCTACCAAATTCTTTGAAGTATTCCGTTGTCCAGTCCTAATTTCCAATACTATGTCAGACTTCAGGGTCTGCATATTATCTACCTGTTCTTTCCATAGTCGCTCCTAAAAGGAGTCTAATTGGTCAAGGTTTGTCAAGGTTTTAGCTTAAATGTAAAGTAAAATAGTTAATTTAGAACCAAATTCTTTGAAGCATTCCGTAGTCCAGTCCTAATATCCAATATCTCGGACTTCAGGCTCTGAAAATAATCCACATGTTCCTTCCCAAGTCGCTCCTAAAATGAATCTAGTAATTGGTCAAGGTTTGTCAAGATTTTAGCCTAAAAACCAAAATTGTTCATTTACTACCAAATTCTTTGAACCATTCTCTTGTCCAGTCCGAAGTTTCAACAAATCGTTACTAAAATCCTGAAACTGGTATTTAAACGCAAAAATGTGAGCGTTTACGAAGGATTAAGTTTATTCGATCTCGGATTCCTTAACCCATTAGTTTAGTAAAATACATACGTTGGAAAGCACTTGATTAACCAGATTTTCGTACTCCACTTCTGCATTCCTGAAAGCCACAGAAACACAAACTTTTAAGTTCAACCTAATTACGTAGAAAAATAACAATAAACCCTTACCTCTTCATATTTGCTTGACTGGTTTGGAGGACCAATCCCAGAATGTGAATTGCAATAAAAATCTTCAACATTTTGCATATGTTTTATTATGCATATATATAGGCCAATAATTAAATTGGAAATAGTGCATATGTACTAATTATGTCTACTTGTAAAGTCAATACTCTCACTGCACCATTAGATTTTAAGGTTTTACACGGGTTGTAAATTGTGGCTCCAACTCGCAGTTAGGGTAATACAGAAATACAGATATAACTCAAATTCGACAAAATCAAAGAAACAGTGTCGTTTTCCTTGTGGTAAAGCATCCATGTAATCAATATCATGTCTTCAGATACCACTTAGAGTATTTGCATGCAGTTTATCAATTGACACATCAAATACGCGATTGTTGGTGTTGACCACATTAGGATATATTCTCGAAATTTTAGCACTTCGATAACAACGGAAGAGATTTGAATACTTCCAGTCCCTTTTTTCCTCTTTATTTCATCATATTTTTAGACCAGAAGGTCTAATGGGATGCCACAGTCTGTCTGTCCGTCGCTGAAGCATATACAAAGTGCCGTAACGCAGGTTTTCAGTGTTGTATTCGAAGATCATTTAGTATTCGCAGTCTGATGTACTTCAACAACGATGAGTGTTTTGTGGTTTTTTCCAGACCAAGAGTGGGAGGTGTAATATTTAAACTATAGCCTCTGCCATATCCATTTGGTTAATGACTCTTCGGGAGCTTCTGTACTGTACAGAACTTGCTTTGCTGGTACATACATAGAAGGAAACAAAGGTTGAGATCAGTGTTAGCGCAGGAGATGAAGAGAGATGAAGCACTTTGAAAAATGAAAACTTGTTCCTCTTAAGAAAAAGTTAATTACTCTGGTATACCAAAGCACCTGCTGACTCGTAATCATAACCACCAAACTATTAGCTGAGTGTAAAGGAGATAAAAACCTGCCCCTACACAGATACATGACGGGGCTTGTTGCGGTCCCGGCTACCGCCGTACTGCTCATCTCTCTCATCAGCAAATCATCATCATCAAAAACATTAAAAATTCATCCTCATTTTGCCATGCACTTTGTCAGAGTTGCTACGAAGAGGCCTTGTATCAAGGCGGGCGGAGTAGCAACACCAGTTCAGGACCCTCCCTGATACCCGCCCTTTCCGTCTGCGTCCTTTGAGTTCTCATCGCCTTCGAGTTCGGTTATTTGGACCAATACTTCTAAAAGCGTATCATTGATTGTTGTGAAGATCATCCTGATCATGCGATACGCAATTTGTAGCGTGGCACTCACATTGGTTCATGTCAGTAATAAAACTGAATAAATTGAATGTTAATTATCGTGACGCTAACTTCGATCACTAAGTTACATGGGTATCTCCAAAAGCTGCATATCTTTTGCGCAGTTTTAGGGCTAAATGTACGTATTTGTTTTTGAAATATTAACATGTGCAAAACACCGGAGCCCAATTGGCCGCGGACGTTCCTTTGCATGCACGACTTTTGACTTGACTTTCACTCCCTTTGGCTTCCATAAGGCCAGAACGGGATCGTGGAGTCTGAGCTGCATAACAACGTCCTAATTAGTAGAGCAGAGCTGGAGCCAGTCAGATGGCAGAGTAATTTGGGCCGTAGAGTCATTAGAAATTACAGCTAACATTAGACGGAAGCGAGTTCTGTTGGAGCAATTTTTAATTCCGGGTCCACATTGTGCCGTGAGATTGGTTGATAGGCCGAGGCCTCGAGCCGAGAGATCACACACATGCTGTATCAAAGAGAGGCAAAAGGGGGACATGGAGGAGACGCGGAAGGGTAACACGCTTTCACATTCAGTCAAATGAAATGTAATTCAATTGTTGTTGAGGGTGTCATAAGCGTCCTAATCACTCATCCCGATGATGGTGAGCAATTTATTCGCCCAACGTTGCCCAGCCCAGTGAAAGCAGGGAGATATTAGCCACGCACTCTTCTGCCTTCCCTCCACATGAATATGCATGAGCCTCGGACTCGGGAGTGAGAATATCTAAATCAAATAACTCGGTTTATAATGTTATACATCCCGCACTCGGCGTGTGACTCCTTCTTCCCAGCCAAACTCCAGAGTGGCTGTGGAGGGGACTTTATTGCAATTAGTCCTGTCATGTCTTGTTTTACTAAATTCTATTTGATTTATAACTTTCGCTCCCGCTCACCCTAACCCTCCCAGCTTTCTTCACAAACGAACCGCGACATGTACTTCACAAATGACTTATAGGCTTTCAATTTAGGGTTACAAGTTACAATACAGGGTGCTCTATGCAAAAACTTAAAAGGAAAGTTCAAATCTGGGTAATCCGCCTATTTTGGATACTTATTTATTATCACTGCGGACTGTGAGTGTCTGCAGATTTGTTCAATTTGATTGATAAAATTTGAGAATTCCACGTAAGATTATGATATTTTCAAAATTTTGACTTGTAGATTACAGTGGTTTACATTACAGATATTACTAGCGTAATACATACATATATGGGTTGGGAGAGCTTCATTGGCCTTATCCCTGGGAAGCCAAAGAGAGTGAACTGAGTTCATTGTTTGGGATAGAAAGAAGAGAAAGGCGACAGAGCGTATGTACATCTCAATTTGTGCTGGAGAAGGGCGAGCTATTATTCTCCTCTCACTTCCTTCCACATTTTGCATAACGTGAATATTTATTGCCTGATTATCCCATCCATCCAGGAGCCAGGAGCCCAGCCACACGCCCGACTCTCCCTACTCCCATCCAGAGCCAGGGAACTTTTAACTAATCTCGCTTCGTTACTCTGCCTATGACAACAAATCAAGAAATATGACTTGAGCCTATCCCCACTTCTATGTGCTCAGTCCCTGGAATGAAAAACTATGGAGACAGAAGATGAGGAAGGCAATATTGGGAAGGATTACTCATTCTCACCATAGGTACACCTTTTGTTTCAGGACACTAGAGAGATGAGACTGGGCTTTAATCGCACTGACACCATGACATCCCATAAATTAAACACCGAAATATTTCATTTCCATGCCTTGAATGAAATTCACAGGTAGCAGTACTACAGTATTACCTAGAACATAGCTAAAAAGCTATTTAGTATTAATGAAGTGGCTTGCATGGGTATCGCCGTCATCGTACAAGGAGCGCATCATTTCTTTGAGTTGTGTGGCGTGGCGACATCTTCACCAACGCGGTACCTTATTTCATCAGCCAAGGCCCAGTAGAAAAAAGAGAACTTTCACCATGACTTTTTTTGTCATAGAGGGTTTCACTTCCACAATACAATTCCCCGATTTCCTTGTTCACGGAAAAATTGGTTGGAAGAGGAAACCGGAAACATATTTGTTCCAGGAATGGAACAAAGTACTCCGGTGACAGCAGAGTCCGGAAATGTATTAGGGCTCCTCCATTCTCTATGCTTGTCGTTTTGATCAGTTGTTCGCGGAAATATAACGCTTCATGAAAATATCTTGTCTTCACGTAGAAATTGCATTGAAATTGCAATCAAAAGACATTTAGAATATTAACTACGGCTAATCCATTCGGATTGCGAATGAGCGTTAAAAAATCATGATTTCGAACAGTATAATTTGGACAATGCTCTGGATTTTATCGTTTTACGTCTCCTTATTTTCCTGGAAGTATATGTCGTGGAATTGCCTCGCCGGTCCATGAACTGGGAGTAGTAGTGCCTGCCTCAAGTGTGTGGTCAGTATAGTGTCTGTCACATAAAACTCAATGCCATTACTCTGTTGGGATTTTCTGATTTTATTGTTTTGGTTTCTGACTCGATTCCCTGCCCACGTCCCCCGTCCGTCTCGCTCCATTAATAAGGGAGTCTTGTCCGTTCTCGGGCTAACCCTTTCCCGTTTGCCCTAACCCTCTGCATTATATGACTTCCAATAGATTTAACTCCCAGCTCTTCACAACTTTTCTCAATTCAATATGAATTTTTATTGTTTTTCTACACATGAGTCCATTGAGGGTGAGGCTGAGGCGGAAACAAAAGTATGCATTTTACGAACCGGACTTTAGTTCACCGCAGTAGTGACTCTGAAACAACACTAATTCTACATATATACGACAGACTGGCCTGACCGGAGACGGTGCTTTTGACTTGTTCAATGTATCATACCATAATGAAATGTAACCCTTTAGTCCCCTCTCCCCTCCCTGTCTCACTCCAATCAAGTTAGCCCCCGTGCACAACTCACAAAATCTCCTTCAATATGAATATGTTTATGGGCTCCATGCAGGGACTTTGACAATAGCTTGAGTTATGACTCCGAAACGTATTTGAGAAAAGAAAAATTGATGTGTAAGTAATGCTAATTTCTAGATTCGTAATTTATTATTCGCTTTCATTCTCATGGACTTGTTGTACTGAATATGAACGTGCGCTAAAGCGTCTACTGAAGGTTCCAAGTGCAGAATTACTCTAATACTATAAGCGATCTGATCATTGACAAATGCGATACGCTATTCCAAAGTTGATCTTTATTTCAAAGTAATTCAAAGTACCAATTGGAAAATACGAATTTTGGTTCGCGATCTCCAGTTTTACTTTCAAATGATCAGCTTTGAACATGGATGTACCTATATTGTTTTCTATTGCTTTATGCTTTTTGGAAAAACTGTGCGCTTCCAATGGGATCTAGGTTTTGTCTCAACTGCTTCCTCACGCCGCGAGTTTTGAGCAAAAAGTGTGCGACAGGCAAACAGATGACAGCCAGGGTCACCCCAGCAGATATTCTGGTCTAAAATTAAGTAGCTCTGATAACACCACTGGCAGATTCTAACCGCAGCGTTCTTTGATACAAAATTTACTTCGCTTTCTATTGAGTTATAAGTTCGTGGCCATTCTGTCCACCAAATGTTATCTTGAAACATTGATACCTACTCAAAGAAGTGGAAAGATGACGTATTTCGATGAATTCGGTTTAATCGGTCAGCCCGTCGGACTGGATGAAATGAAGAGGCGGGATTGGGAGGAATTAACCCATTGAGGAGTCATTGAAGCTTATGCTCTTAAATATTTCCGTTGTCACCGCTAACACAAACACAGCGGAAGCCGGAGAGCGGAGCTCGAGAAAGAGCTGCGTGGTGCTTGATATCAAAGCGAAAAGCGGATCAACACAGCTTCGTTCCTCGTTCCTCAATTATCCCTTCCACTCTGAAATCATCATAATGTGTCCATGGGAGTCGGCACAAGGGAAAGTCTTGAAATTCTCAACGTGCACCACTTGAAATTGAATTCCAGTTTTTTTTATATTGTAACAAGTGAAAAAAGCCTTTGAGCTCGGCTGGAGAAGACTCCTTCAATTCCCCTTGTTCTATTGTACATTGAGGGAAAGAGTGGAAACCCTCTGGATTCCTATTCCTGCGGTCGTTGCGGAAAAGGATTGAGGTTTTGGACTTGTTTCTATTCTTGTGGGCTTTGGCGGAGTCTCTGATTCGGCTCTGGTCCGTAATGTGATCAGACTATCAGGAGGAAACAAACCCGAGTTTAATCCACTTCTACCAAGACTTCACACCTTATTTACTCCGAACAAGGAAACATGGAAGAAATCCCAAACTCTCTCTCCGTCCCCACTCACACCGCCTTTTGTGAACGGCTTAGACTCCTCACTTTCACTCAAGTCAACACAAAGGAAAACAGCCTACAGTTTATCATGGAACCTCGACACTCGACATAGGGTTTTGGAAACGCCACCTAAATTATACAGGGCTTCAATTACCTGCTCGAATTTTAGCTATGTAAATATTCTTGGCTTATTATTAAACGTGGCGACCTCGGCGATTCTAATTTGCACAAGTTCTGTTAGGTTAGGTTATGTTATGTTTTATTACGTTAGGTTATGCGTCAGATGTTTTTAAGCTTATCTTTCGCCGAACTTGTGCAAATTAGAATCGTCGATATTGTAGAAGTTTCAGCATTTTTAGCGGCGACCTTAAATGACACCCAATATGTATTCTGCATCTTTGCAACAAGACTTCCTAAGCTGCAGCAAATAGGCATATTTAACGTATTTAGGTTTACCTCCAGTTTTAAGCAAAAATCAGTGCAAACGATTGATCAAGTTCAATGATTTTACAAGCATTTTGAATAGTTTCAGAGATAATTCTGAAAAACCACACATGAAACATGGTTGACGCTATTCAGTTATGAGCGCGAGCGTACTGGGATTTCCATAAACCTTTAGGATTATGACTGGGATTGAATGCATTATTAGTTGATTCTGTTATCCGTCAAAAATATACAGGATACAGCCTTGGCTTAGAATGAAAATGTGCTACTTACATAAAAACCTTTTCAAATCCAGGCATTTCACCCTTTTCCAGATTTAGGGAAAGTTCATATAATCCACCTCATAAAATTTTACGAAAAAATTATACGGCGGAATATTTGTTGTAGTGGAAGCGACAGACGTTTCCTTGAAACCAGATCGACGGAAGACAAAAGAGATGAAATCCAATTGAATTTTGGAAGGGATAGAAGCCGTTGCTAGAACTACTGGAATATGGAAATGGATCATTTACTTTGATTTTTAGGTCTGGCACGAGAGTACGAGAGGGGTGAGTTGTATTAAACAATACTGAAGTAGGATAGTGTATCATAGGTGCTGGTAGGAAGTTGGAGAAGAGCTTGGGGGTTTAAGGTTTATGGAAAATGGAATCATTGGAATGACCAGAGATCTCTCGACTTGAGCCTTTGCCACGACTACTGGCAGAGAAGGGTTACTAGGATTTATTGCTATGATGATGAGGTATTTTGAGCAAAAATTCTTTGGCCACACAGAGCGAGAGCAGGGAAATGGCGATTTGTGGGGAGAAACGAGGAAAAAGGGTTTAGTTAATAGCCCCATACATTTCAGCTCTTTACTTTTCCCCGTAGCTCTCTGTCTCAAAATGGACGGACACGGAAGCTCTGTCGTAGTCAAGGTGTGGATGTGGACATATCAAATCTACTGATAACGGCGTTCTATACAGATCAGGGATATACGAAATTCGGTAATCAATTCAATCAAACTTGCATTTAATTGCATCATTAACTCGGGAGAATACTTTCAGAAAATACTGCTCAAAATATATTCATCGAATTACAGCCTATTTCCATAAAATTAACCAAAAATCCTTGATACGTATCTTAAACATAGTGTAAATTCGACTTACAGAATGGCTTTAAAGTTTGGACGGTTTATCAGTTTGCAGTGATTATTCCTCAGATCTCAAGAATCCCCCAGCCGAAACCAAGTTCAGTGCAAGTAAATCAGGATTTGTGTTTCTATTTGGGACAATCTAGTTATTGATAATAGCGTCAACATACGTTTCAGCAGGGGACAAAGCGGCGGAAGTTTTTGGGAATTTGCTGTTAGGACAGCGGAAGAGAATGTGCTCAATTCCTGTGGAAAGACGGAAGGGGAAAGGCGGAGAAAGTGAGTGGATCCTGGGCTCAATCTCGGGAGAGAGCTGAGGACAGAGGGAGATGTGTATGTACATATATCCTTTCCATGCATTACATTAAGCCGAGCTCCCGTCGAAGCTGCACACACACGGGAATGGGAATGGAATTGAAGTGGGGCCGAGCTGACCCTGAGCTGACCTCCCATGAATCAAGCTCTTGTGCCAGTCCGTGGCTCTCGACCGCGGGAGTCGACGGGCGAGTGAGGCCAGGCCCAAGTTTATAACCGGGTGCCCATATTCAGGACGGAGAGAAGCACTATTTCATACTGATTACCCCACTCAAGTCCACCGACTTCCTCTTCCACGCCACGGCCTTTTCTCCGATCTATCTCCCCAATTCACCCGCATAGCTCACACGCTATACATTCTCAAAACTACAGAAACGAGAATTCATGTATCGGATATCGGACACGCATGCTTCTTTTCTTTCTCCTCCGCCAAAATTCTTATAGTACATGTTTTCTTTTCCTATAGGCGTCTGTCTCGAACTTCCCAATTTTTGTTTTGTATTCGCCTGATTTCATAGTCAACGAACGAGTATTTTAAATGTAATTTTTAAAACTATAAGAATGAGTATAGCCAGACAGTATAGTCTTAAATTGAAGCAAATTGCGGAATGTATCTAAACTCTTGTACGTACATAAATTAATATATTTTTATAATAACTGTATGGTACAAACCTTTTGTTAAGAGAATCAGAAGCGAACTACAGATTTTAACCTACAGATATTATCTCCAGAACGCATTTAAAGTTTGTACGCATACGGTACAGCGCTAGTTCGTAAGTAAGTGCATACGATATCTAACTTAAAAGATCCGTTCTCAGTGTATTTAATTTATGACCACACAATATTAAACTCCAACTTCCCGTTGAACAGTCCGATATGTAAATTTGCTTCAAGGAGGCGAAGGGGAAAGTCCGTTCTTCAAGAGACGCGTAGATTTGATCTGTAGTTATGCAGTTGAGTTTTTATACTCCTCTCCTTCGCTGATGTTTTGATCCCATTTGATAGTCAAGTGGTCCACGTGGACTCATAAATTTTGACTCAAATTGGATCTTATCTCTAAATGGTAAACCTATAAAGAACAAAACTACGAGGGTGAGAATTCACATGGCTTTCCCTGCAAAATACCCTCAAACATATCATACAGTCGAATTGTTTGTAAGTGATGAACACTGTAGTATTTGGATTCGAGTGATTATATTGGTATTTCCAAACACGACGACGCTTTGCTTTCTAGAAATGCAGGTGAAAACTCTAACAATAATAATTTATATAATTTGTTCCAGGTTTTTGTAATTCATTCTCCCACGTTACATTAAAATTATGCTTCCGCTGAGGTCTGGAATTAAAAACTACAATCGTTTTTGACGTGTCAATTGACAGAGCGTTGAAATTTTCTTTCGTTGTTGGTGTAACTTAATGTCTGTTTGGTTCTGACAATGGGGGAGTAAACAGTAGGTGCGGGATGAAGAATGACATTAAGGACGTGAGGACAGGGAAGGAGTGGAAGGAAGTAATAATACAAAAGTTGCTGTTCACAAAGTCAGAGTGTGAACGAGATTTTTTGAACTGAATAAATAATTTGTCGGACTGGACGTGTAGAAGTGGAGTGGAGTGGAGTGCAGGGGGGATGCATTACAGGAATCCGGTTTTGGTAGAATGTAATTAGTTGAGTTTAACTCGACATTGTTGGGGACAGGCGTAGCTAAACAGAGACCCCCTGCCACTAATTATTGTACTCTCCACAATGGGCACAAACAATGTACTATTTCGGAATGACAGAAGTGATGTGAGTGGAAAGGCCTCTGTGTATCTCACAATGGACACGGCAGAGTTACAATTTGACACTATGTTACGGTTATACTCTGTAAGTACATCTACACCCGTGCACAATCACGAACATAAAGGGCCGGATTGCCTGCAATAATGCATGGTGACACGATGGAGCAATCATCACTGACCATCAACCGTAGACTGAAACGTCCAGGAACGAATCGGCGTAAAATGCGGTACATATTCAGTTAAATATTCAAATTCGAACTCGGAATACCCTATAGATACATTTAAAGCTGAAACTGAATATATGCGGTAACATATACTTACAAGATACGGATTACAACTGGGCAGACACATATTCACACAGAGAAATTATTGTACTTCGGAGGAGCACATAAATTAAATTCCCCTTTTTCCTGGCTCCCAAAATGACAAGTTAGGTTTAGTGTTTCCACAATGATGAAAATAAGAACCTGATACTTCTGAACTAATGATCTATTCATCATTGATTTGAAAGGTAATAAGCACAATAGATAATAGGCTTTGTTACCCTACCTGCACTTTTTTTTATCCGACCCTAATCCATTCCAGTAGATACTAAAGGGGAAATTGAACTCCTGGAGCGAACCACACGAATTACAAAAGTTAAGTAAGTACATATTCACCTTCATCTATGTGGTAGTAATAGATTAACTAAAAAATTGTATTAATTCACACGAAAAGATGATTACCGATGCGTCCAGCTAGATGGTTAAAAAACATGAAATTATCCAAGGCATTATACTCTGTATTTGTAGAAAGTCTACCGACCGTGCAAAATGAACTTTTGTAGGCTAGAAAAAATCGTATTCCAGATTGAAAATGTACCTATTTTGTATGCAAATTGACGTAAGTAATAGTAGCGCTACCTGGTATAATATAGTCTTATTGCTAACAAAATACAGTTTGACGCATCGCCTGATTTTTCGGAAGATGAGTTAAGCTATTAAGTTCAGTGGGGTGGACGCGGAATGTTGAGCCGCTTCGCGACGACATAGTCCCTTTGTTATTGACTATATCTAATACAATTTTGTGATTCACAAGGTGTTTTATTGTCGGCGATCTACTTTTTTCAGGGTTCCAACCGGGGAAGCAGGAGAATGGTAAAAGACCTCCCAGCGTCATCGTGGAAATCATGTGGAAGAAAACTTTTAACAAATGCATTCTTCTCCCCTTTTCTTCGTCGTCCTCTTCTCATGTCAGCTAGATACTCATCCACAGATTTGATAACATAAAAAAGAGTGAAACCACAAAGAGGAAATAAATCTCAAAAGCCAAAAAACGCTGCTGGAGCCCTTCCGTCTACTCACTCTCCAACCAAGCAATTGTATTGGTCCAGAAGGCACCGAGAAACACCTCGTTTTCTCGGCTTCCAATACAACAACTTCTGTATAAAATTACATGGTGAAAACTGGCGATCTCTGACCTTCTAATTTTTTAATTTTCCACTAAGAAGCTATCGACATACTTAAAATAGGTACAAAAATCGACCGATTCAGTAGTACTCTGCTAACAAAAAATTGTATGTACCGCGTCCAAACTTGAAAATATTGCATATTAAATCAAATTCTAATCTGAGCTGGAATAATTATATCTCCCTGATCATGAGTCAATGCAAAGTCCCAATGTCGGAGTCCACGTTAAAGGGAGTCTGATCTGATTTATTGATCTCGTAATACTTGAGAGCTAATTTGGGGGTTCTGAGAAGACTCGACTTTTAATCCGACTAGGTTTCTAGGGTTTTAGTGGTGAGTGAGGGGAGATTAGTGCGGTGAAGTCAGGGAATGAGAGATTGGACATCGACGGCTCTACCCTCCTGCCTCGACCACGGCCACCCAGTATGTCAATGAGGTTCCACTCTGGGCTCACCAGCCCCTAATTGAATAGATAGATGAGCAAGAAGAAGGGCTTCCAGACCAAAATCTATGGTAATTGAATAATTGAGTTTTTGGAGACTTTCTCTACTCGCTCGGATATTGGAGCAGAACAGGACCCTAGACTTTCCCCTTCCTTATCCCCACATGCCACAATATGTGATTAGTAGTCGGTGTAATAATTGCACTTAGTTTGGGGCGGTAGCCCTCTTCAACCCTCACTGCATTTACATATAGAACACATCAGATCATGCTCCCAATATTGCACGTGGATCAACTCGTTTAATATGAGGACAGTTTTTGCCAACTCACCAAGCCTTAGTACTAAAATAAGTTATGACCTTAGAATTATACCTTATAACTGCTGCATTTCATGTATATCCTGTTCGGAAGAATTCCACATAACTAACCTAACTTTATTTATCAAATGTAATTTGTGCTAATGAATGAATAATTGGACGAACAAGACTAACACGATATCTCAAGATTAGTACATATGTACATTTATTACACTTATTAGACGATTTTACATGGAGATAAATACTTATCTATATACTCGTGGTTTGTAACAAGTTCTAGCCAACATGAGAAACAGTAGGCTGTCATTTCAGTGTCTGAGGACTACAGTTTGGTTTAACTACACCGTTACGATTAAAACATAGCACAGTTTAGTGCACTAAAATCTAGCTTTCTCATTTCAAAATAAGAATCACTGGCTTTATATTAGTACAGTTTGGCTCCGTGAGTTTTCTACTGCTAAACACAATTAATTCTATTTCACAATAATACTCACAATTCGAAGCATACAAATTGTCTAATCTAAACTCTATCGACAAATTCGAAAATCAAAAAATAAATTATTTTTTGTTATTGAAAAATCACATGACGAGCATTATTCGTGACTGTTATTTTGTGAACTGTTGATATCAGGTATAAAAAATTACAAATAATATTAATTCATATACTATACTGGAGGCATTTTTGAGTCATTTATGAGTCACTAGCATGTGCAGCCATGGCAACCATGGCCCGTCACGTTGTCGCCTGCAGGTGTTTACATGTTAATTCTTCAGAAA